>LBNU01024686.1:40627-63969 GCA_014162995.1 Artemisia annua | reverse complement strand
CCTTCCGAAATATAAATCATCTTCTTGTCCAAAATAACCTGTTAAACCTAAGAAAACAAACACGAAAACCTACATAACATCGGCGGGATAAATCTGTATAAGGATATAATGCTTGTGGAATGAATATTTTGCAGATTCCTGGAGTTTATAAGTTAGAGATTTTATAAAGTATTTTATGATTCCGGAAGGAAAACAAAACTTTCAAAAAATTCCAGAAAATTGCACTTGACGGCGTCAGCCTGGAGCTTGAGGCCGTCAGATGTGATCTGACAGATTTCTCATGTTAAGTTTCCGGAAAATTTATGGGAAAACTCAATCCTTACTTCCTGAAAATCCTTCGAAATATCATTATGACTCGATACAAGCATTTGACTCAAACAATTACGAATATGTATGTCAATTTAATATTGTTATGATTCATGGTCGTTTGTTATTATAAACCGATTTAGATTTCCCTTACACTTATCTTTTTGCAAAATACCTTTATATGTAGTTAAGACGAAGTTAAAAACAAAATAAAGCATTTTTACAATTTGAAACCTGAATCAATAACAACAATAAAAATAAAACATACATACGGAAATAAATAAAATCAAACAAACAAACAAATAAACATACAAAGCAAATAAAGCTTGGGTTGCCTCCCAAGAAGCGCTTGTTTTTGTTCGAGTCACGAGCCTGACTCTACCCTTATTTAACAGAAATAGGGGAGGTTTTCCCTACACTTAGGATTAAGTGCGGGTGATAGTAGCGATACACACCATCTCGGTGGAAGTATGCCTCGTGAGAAAAGAGTGGTGGATGAATTATATGCTCAAAGGGGTTTGCTCTTTCCATCATAACCTTACCTAGTTCACTTTGGTCAATGGGTGAGTTAAAGTTTTCTCCTAAAAAGGGATCATCTTCTATCAACTTTGAGAGACTCCTAGTTGGAAATCCATCTTGACCTAATAAACCCGGTTTAAACCCATAATGTTTCTTGTGATCAATCATGAATGGGTGATGTAAGTATGTAAGGTCATGGTTCACTCCTATATTAGCTTCCACTCCACATGGCCTAGAGTCTACTACCTTAATCTTAACATTACCCGGACTATTTGGTTTGATGGGTAGATCGGGGCCTTTTTCAATTCCTAAATTCACATCTAAAGATGGAAGATTAGCTAACGATTTTGGTTGAGGCTCCGGTTCATCAAAACTAGGAAATTCCCTAAAACTAAGAGTAAGGTTGTGATCACTATAAGCATTCAAACCTATATCCTCTAGTTGTGTTTGGTTCAAAGGTTCTACCTATATTGGGATTCTTAAAGTCTCAACTACTTCTTCCGGGTAAGTCACGGGCGGTGTGTGTGCCTCAGATGATGGCAGGACTTGTGAGGTACTTAGCGGGCTTATGTTACTAACCTCATCATTCCTTGTGTCAAGATCACCTATATTCTCATCATGTGTTTTAGTAGATCCTAACCCTAACATTTTCCCAATTATCTCAAGTGCTTCTCTAGGCATCTCAACTTCTATATCTGAATCATAAGGATCATGAATGCTATATTCAAATTGCCCAAAAGATTCATCATCTGTTTCTTGAGATTCATCGTCATCGATCATAAAACCTAGGTCTTTTTGATCAATGTGATCATGTTCGGCTAAATCCTCCATCACATCAATGTCACCTATGTGTTCATCTTGTATTATGGTCGGGCCTAACCATGACATGCACTTAGGTGGCTCAACTCTAACCATCTCAGAATCTTGGTTTGATTCTAAGTTCATGTTCTTAGAAACTAGGTCATCTTTCTCATACAAATCCATCAATTCGTCGTACTTATCGGCCATGGTTAGGGAGCTTTCCTCAAAATTTATCCAACGGGTCTCACTAAAAGGAATTGATCCTAATAATGATTGTCTAATAGAAATCACACATGCACAGAATTCATCAAACCCATCTAACTTTACCCCCAACTCTTCACGGATGTCACTAAGAGTTCGCAAAAATTCATGGTAAGAAACAAATCTATTGGTGAAATATAATTGTTCCTCTATTGGCAATGATCTAAATGGAATTTCATCCGCCATAGTGACAAATGAAAAGGGTTTTACAAATGAAGGACACAAAGAAAAAGATAGACTAAAGAAAACCTAGAAAAATAAAATAAAAATCTCACTAGAAAGGAATCTAGCGAGTAGACCTAATAAAATAAATATTCAACCTAAACAATAACTATTCCCCGGAAGCGGCGCCAAAAACTTTGATGCGCGGGATTGCGACCACGCACTAGGGTTTTACCTCTCAAGGGATCTTGAGAAGCTTGCAATCCCCACCAGGCAGTGTACCTGACCGATGTAGTATAGTGTAGTGGCAAGTACCGGGGGATTGATCGTTCTCTGCGGGAATAGTGTCGTTAGGATTGAAAAACTACTCTAATAGGTCTAGGGGTGAGGGAAGATTCTTTTTTGTACTTTTATATTTTATGGAAAGCAAGTAAAAATCTCGGGTTTTGGAAGAGTGGGCGGAATTAGTTGCTAGTCAACTAACCCAATTAACTACAAATGCAAATAAAATAAAATAACAAGAAAGTAAATGGTTGTGAAAACTATAATGTAGAGAAGTGTGTTTACTTAGATTTCCTTACTCCCTAACTATCTTTTACCGATTGATTAGTGTGTATTAATTGCGTGGATGACGGATTGTATTCCTTAATACCATTCGTAGGGGTGTGTACGGACTTCCCCTAACTCTATGAGATCCTACTTCACTCCTATGTCGAGCCGGCTAAGAAGCTCCTAACATGGGATCACTAGAATTCACTCATGCATTAAATACAATCAAAATAACCTTAGTACACCTTGGTTCATGTTTCTTAAGACGTTCAAGCATGTTACCAACCGGAAGTCTGCCAGTTTTCTTAAGCCTAACATCGATAATCACCCATCCAATACAATTAATAACACACCATTCAATCAATAATCAATAGTTAGGTTTCATTAGATCTAAGCAAACACAAAGAAAATCTAGCCTAGCATGTTAAACAAATGACAAGAACAAGATAGAATCAAACAACACATAGACATATTGAATGATTAATTGATTACTTATCTTCAATGTAACATGGAAGATCCAAGGGTTTAAAACCCTTAAAAAAGCTGCAAAAATTGTCTAGGGTTTCTCTCTAACAAGTTTCACACGACTGACTAAAAATTATGCGAATATATATAGAAAAACAGATCTGACGGCGTCACGTTATGGGCTTGACGCCGTCACCTCCCCGTGATTAGGGTTTCTTGATAGCCTTCTTGACGCCTTCCCTCTTTAATATGTTCTGGCCTATCAAGGCTTGACGCCGTCAGGAGTTGTCTTGACGCCGTCTAGAGTACTGTTCCAGCAGATTTTGACACTTTGTCGAATTCTTCACTTTTATGCTCCGAAAACGTCCAAAATGCTTCCTTTTCCAGAATTTCTCTCCAAAGTACCTAAAATGCCAAAAGGAACGATTTAGGGCGATATTTGATCAAATAAATACGATTTCGGGCTTAAATGACCCCCGAAAAGCGGTACACTTTTCGCCTCATCACATGTAGAGCCATAACTTTAACACTAATTAAGAAGTACTCTTGCTTTTTGGTGCAACCCTTACTCCTCTTACCAATTATATGTTACTCATTACACACCTTTCATACCATCAATATATTGCCAAATAAAAAAGATATGGCATATGTAAAAGTAAAACATCAATAAATACAAAGAAAGTCATTTTTTATTCGAAAGTAACATAGCTTACATGACCACCATATCTTACAACCATTATCACTGACAACCAGACTCGAAACTTAGATGACCTTATTTACTTTTACACACGAAACCTAGATAGACTTCTACTAACAGAAACACCAACATCGAAGACTATAACAAACCACATCAACCATACTACTCCATTGTTGCCACATGCCTGCATTTCTCATCCCTTGCTTCACGTGCGAGGTCCAAAACAGCAATCAAAGCAGCCAAAATATGACCATCTTTATACTGCGCCTCTCTCATGCATTGCAAACCAGCTCCAGAGGCACGATGGCACGCGTAAAAAGTTTGGCTCTCTTGAAGCAGGTCTCGCCGTTTTTGCATCCTGCAGCGTACAACTTCACATTCTTCCTCAAGAAGCGCAATGAAGCTTTCATTCTCGGCTGCCTCTTGCATAAACAAGAAACGAAAACAATGTTCCAGACTATGCGAGTTACAATCCTCTTTCAACTCATCAAAGTTAGGAGTTCGTGACATTTTTTTTTTGGAAAATATGCAGATAACAATAACAACCACACACCTGGTACTTATATAGCTAGCATGTGTAACCAGCAAAGTAAAACTAACCAAACTAAAAAAAACTTAGTTCTCTTTACATTTCACATGTAACACAATGCTTGAAAGACATGAACTAAAGCCAAAAAAAATAGGAATCTAATCAGCCAATGCTTAAAATTCTGTCAAGCTCTACTACCCAAAAACATAGAATGTATACCTACCTAAACTATTCAGCAAATGATACAAGTATTTAAGTTTTCCAATGCAATAATGCCAGGCCAAAAGAAGATGTAAAAACAGACCAACAATCGCATTGACTAAAATAATGAATTTCATTCACTTAATATAAAATTATGTTTATCCACAAACAAACATTGCTCTTAAGATTTTACCTTCTAATCGCTTTTCTAAAAAAAAAAACTTAGAGGATAAAGTATGCTAATGATAAAAGATTAATTGCAATGAATAACAACGATAAGAGGCACGATTTTAAGTTAAGAAGGGCCGGAGTTGACATCTAAGTTATAACATATTTTCAGATTTTATGAACACAGTAAGAGAAACGTTGGATTTTTCATTCTCATTGACTGTTGCAAGTATAATAGGATTCTGCAATGCACTAACTTCGACATGATTAGACAACAAGCTTACGCACATAGGTCACTGAATATGAACTCTTATTAAGTCTAGAAGCTAATGCCATTTTCACAGTTAAACTTCATTGAGTTAAATTGAATAACGTAAGACATTTATCATAAGACTTTAATGTTTTATATTAGAGAAAACTTTAACGTGCAAGTAGCCCAGTATATACCTAACTGTACACGTTCGTGTTACCTTTTTAAGCATCTCTTCAAGTATAATCGCCTTTCTATTTGCCTATTTTTGGGTAAAATCTCGCATGGTACTTAATTTTACTGCTATATCACATTAAGTGACTTATTTGTTTGCCAACTTCCTCAAAATATTGATTTTAATAACACGTCTGGCTGCAAGAACTAATAGAACCATAGCTTATGGTAATCTACCTACAAAATCATCTTGCATACTGTTAGGACTTGGGATCACCAACACAACCACATTTGACACTATTAAATAAAACTATTTGCAACTCATTAAAGCAATTAACATGTAAATTACTCATATACAATACCAATACAAAATTGCCTAAAGGCTTGGATTATATTAATTCATAGATAAACGGTAACAATATATAATGGCCGTACAAAATTAGCCTAAAGGCTTGAAATATATAGCATATTACGAATACTTAAACCATAACAATTCCTACAACACCCTTCCAATCCAAAATCAAAACATAGGATGACCAAAAGATACCGCAAAAGCATCCTAGACCTTCTCAAACCAAGCCAAATGGTGCTCCTTCTCTGCCCTTCCCTCACGAGCCAAATCCATCAATCCAATTAACCCAGCAAGAAGCTTCTTATTCTTTTCCAGAGTCTCCTTCATAAACCTCAACCCATCAACACCTTCATCATGAAAAGGGCAAAAACTTTCTCCTTCTTCAACTAGCTTTTCAAGACGTCTAATCTCCTTAGTTAGATGATCGCGCCTTTCCCCTAGCAACATAATTAAACCCTCATTTTCAGTGTATTGTTGACTGAAAAGCAAATAAAAAACATCATCGAGATCATCAGACTCAGCCAATTGCTTTAGCTGTTGATATTTAGGAGTGCAAGCCATGGCGTGTGGTGTAGATGGCGGTGCCATTTTTCTATGAATTATTGCGTTTAGGGTTTGACAGGAAAACGAAAAGAGAAATGTGTGAAGATAACACACCTAACCACAAGCCTTTATATTAATAAAATTAGCATTGAAAAGTTAAATCACTTAATTGCATTTAAAAGTTTAACTACTATCCATTAAACAAATGCAATGTATATACTTAAATGAAAGACAATGTACTAGGCAATACATTCATTCCCAAACTTTTAAACAAAGCACAACATATTCTTAGAAACGACAAATGAAACAAATCCCAGTTACACATTATACTATACATAATAAAATGGACTAAGTGTTGCGGTTTAAGTGAACACAAAAAAATAACACAAAACAATAAACGATTACATTTCACTTAACTTAAAAAAAAAATATAAAAAAAAAAAAAAAAAAAAAAAAAAAAAAAAAAAAAAAAAAAAAAACGAGCACAATAAGTGACCACAACCATAACGCAGCGACCATTTAACAGAATTTTACGGCTAAAATAAACAGGTCCGCCCGCAACGCGGCGGACCGCTGCCATTCTCGTGTCACCAAAAGTTTATTTCCAATGACTTTTCTTTAGAAAACTAAAAACCCATTTTCAAAAAAGGTAACAAAAAGAAAAAAGCTCAATTGCTCGGCAATCAAATCCCCATCAACCCCGGGTCCCCATGTGACAATCACAACTCTTTCATTTTCATTTTAATTACACAAACCAAACCAAACTCCCCACACTTCACACACCTCACTCATTAATCCCCACCTTCTTCTCACCGTCACCGTTACTTAACACCGTTAACTAACTAACGAACTCACCGGAAACTTAAAATGGCTCACAAAGTCTCACATTTCTCAGATCTAATCCAACGTGTCACATCTTCATGCTTACTTCACCCAATCGGTTCCAACCGTCACTATGCTGAAGACGACATCTCTGACGTCACCGATTCCGATACAGATTCCGGTGAAGAAACATTACCAGTACCGGAAACAAAACCAGTGAAAGAAACAGTGAGCCACCAGCTACCAGAGAAACAAACAGAAATGATAACACTAATGAACGAAGTATTCGAAACGGTGTCGTATTTGAAAAAAGCATACGTCACCTTACAAGAAGCGCATTCGCCTTTTGATCAGGAGAAGATGAGGTTATCTGACGTGGCGGTGGTGAGTGAGTTGCGGAAGCTGGCGGTGTTGCGAGAGAGGTTTAGGAGGAGTGTGGTGAGAGGTGGTGGTGGTGGTGGTGAGAAGGTGGTTTGTGGCGGTGGAGTGACGGTGAGGGAGGTGGTGGCGCCGTATGAGGCGGCGATGGAGAAGATGAAGGCGGAGGTGAAGGTGAAGACGGCGGAGATTGAGAATTTGAAGGAGAAGTTGAATGCGGTGAATGTGGTTGGTAATGGTGGTGGTGGGAGGAAGAGTAGGTCAAAGAAGAAAGTCAACTATAGTAGTAGTCAACTCCAAGGTATGAGATTAGTGAAGTATTATTACTCTATAGTCCTTACTTTTTTATGCATATGTTAGTTGTACAGTATTTGCTTGACTGTTCTTTGCTTCTTGTACCATACCAATACCATGCATTGTTGCTTGTACCGTATAAGTATTTACTAGACTAAATATCATGATCATGCATTATTGCTTGTAGTGTACATTAATTACTCCGGAAACGGAATTGATTCGCACATTCATATTTTTTATTAAAACACTCTAATTACACTTTACATAAGTGTAGTTGACTGTGAAAATCAAATTAAAGAGCGTGAAATAACCTCCTTTTGTAAAAGGAAGTTTATTGGCATATTTTAATATTTTATTTGCACACTCCAATTTACATTATGGAGATGCATAATATAATAACTGTACGACCACTTATAACGTAGGCTAGTGTGTGCCAAATTAAAAGTGAGAGTGTGCAAATAACCTTATTTGTAAAATGTTAGCTTTTACCCGACAATTTACTAGGCTGTTTGAACGATCGAGGTTGTTTGAACGACCCACATCCAAAAAAATCTTGCGATCGATCGATTTAGAAATTGTGCCACAGTAGGGACGATCGACATGGATTGACAAATGGATCGATTGCAAAAACCTTACTGTGTGTAGCCTAATATATGCATTGCTGCTTGGACCTATAACATGTTTTGCTCAATTTGTGAGAACAATATGCTTTGCAACTATATGTAAATTTGTAAAAATGTTATTTATATACCACCTAAGTTTATGGACACACTTATTTGACAATGTGTGGTATATATGTTGCACATTTTGGTTTATGAATAGATTTTGGTAGTATGTAAGTCACCTCTGGTCATTAGGTGTACTGTAGAACTTGTTTACTAAGGATTTAAAGTAAACTCAGCTTTATGCAATGTTACTTGTACCAAGCAATTATTCGAGAATGTTCGAAAGAAACGTAATATACTAATATTTGGTCATTTTTTGCTTGTGCAGTTTCGCCGTCGCCAATGCCGGAGCTTTTCGAATCATGCATAAGTTCTGTAAAGGAAGGATCAAAGTCATTCACATCACTGCTCCTTTCACTAATGAAATCAGCACACTGGGACATAGCAGCTACCGTTAGATCTATAGAGGCCTCCACCATAAGCAACACCACGAGCGGTTCCCCAGCGGCCGTAAGAGACTCCATTGTGGGACCAAACCATGCCAAGTACGCTCTAGAATCATACGTGAATCGGAAGATATTCCAAGGATTTGATCACGAGACATTCTACATGGATGGAAGCCTATCGTCTCTCCTAAACCCTAACCAATACCGAACAGAATGCTTCACACAATACCGCGACATGAAAGCAATGGATCCAATGGAGCTACTCGGTATCCTCCCAACGTGCCCATTTGGTAATTTCTGCTCAAAAAAGTACCTTTCAATCGTACATCCAAAAATGGAGGAATCATTATTCGGTGATCTAGAACAACGACGTCAAGTCTTAGCTGGAAACCACCCAAGGACTCGATTCTATGGCGAGTTTTTAGTGTTAGCAAAGGCAGTTTGGCTTCTACATCTGCTTGCATTTTCATTGGATCCGCCCCCGACTCATTTTGAAGGGAGTAGAGGGGCAGAGTTTCATCCACAGTATATGGAGAGCGTGGTGAGGTTTCCGGGTGGGAGGGTGGCAGCAGGCCATGTGGTTGGGTTTCCGGTGAGTCCGGGATTTAAGGTTGGAAATGGGTCAATTGTAAAAGCGAGGGTGTATGTTGTACCTAGAAGTGAATTATAGGGGTGGAAAGTGTACGGTATAATTTAGTATCGTAAGGTTAAGTGCAGCCGTTCGTTCAAGTAGCAAATGTAGGGGATAAGGGTATTTAGTTGCGTGTTTTTTTCTTGTAAAGGAAAACGAAAGCAACTAGAGCAGCATTTGATTTTATTGTAGATGCACAAATAATTATATTTGGTTTGCTACTCTAGGGACAAGAATTGACTTTATAAAGATTCGTTTTATTGAGGTTATTGGACTATATGGAGAGGCGATGAGATTAGTACTGAATCGGTGAATCCTAATGCAAATTATGATAAAAGAACTGCAAATGTATCATTGTATCTCTCTAAATTTGCAAAATATCATTTCTTGCTTAAAACCTGTAAGATTCGACGTTTCATTTTTATAATCTTATTAGAGGGCACAGTATGGTAAGAAACCAACGCCGTTGAAGCCGACGTGGCAACCATGTTATTGGCGTTACCACACAGGACCAACCAAGAAACAAACGCTGTTGGAGCCGACGTTGATGTATCAACGCGCGTTAATCCATCTTTTTTTTCCTGGGTTTAAGTTTATTTGTGTTAAATGGAAAAGAAAATAAAATGGTGTTATGAGTGAAGGGTGTTAGTGGACTAGTATATAGTATAGTTTGTATTGGGCCAAGCCCGTCTAACCTTATAATATGATGTATCTTGTAAACACTTTGATTATTTAATCATCAAAATAAACACTACTACTTACAAAAAGGACATATCTATAATTGTAAATAAACGTAAAATATAAAAATAATAAACTCGTTATATTAATAATAATAATAATCGTAGTGTTTTAAGATAACATGTTTGGAATATAGAACAAAATATCCATTTCTTTTCAGATATTCATTATCCACTAGCTAATATTTACCTGTTAAAATGGTTAAAAAGATAATTAGTATATTATATAGTGTGTATATGTAACTACATAATAACATCCCATATATGTATGAGATGTGATTTGCACACTCCCTTAATTGATTTGGGCACTCTAATTTAAAGTGTTTTGACATTACATCACTTTTACACATTGTCACTATGTGAGGGTATAAATGTCAAGACACTCTAAATTAAAGTGTTCCAATCAATTTGGAGAATGTGCAAATCACCTCCCTATATGTATAGTAACCTTCATATGCTTTTGAAAGTTCATTGATTGCGTGTTAATCGCATAAAGAAAGATACATGTGTCGTGTGCTGATCCTTCCTAACCAACCGATAATAGACATATACAAAAAGTTTAATTACAAATGAAAGACATAATGATAGAAAACTTGTTACAACATGCTCGTAAGTTATAAAATCAAATAAAGAATACATAAATATGATATTTTTGAAAGTCTTTGTTCTATGTATTACTCTATAGTGATATAAGCGACTCTATTTATGAACGGACGCTAATATTTATTGATTGCCACCAGTTGTAGATAACTAGATATGATCAAAGGGTACCTATGTAATTTGTACAAAAAGCTCTATCAAGAAACTAATCGCTTTGTAGATCAACTTTTAGAATTGGAGCTATTATGGAAAGAAAAGCTTTTATCCAAGGTATCCAAATATATGTATGTTTCATGTTCTTGAATAACATATATTGGAAGGGTTATTACACACGGAGGTTACTATAGTTTCCTAAAAATTTGCTTTAAGTTACTATAGTNCAACCACTAAAGTTTTATTAATTACTTCATCTTTTTTTAAGTTTTTATTTTCATAAATTTGTCACATTTATTTTTATGCATTTTTTTCTTTAATCGAATTCTCCACCAAATTTATTAAAGTTTGACCAAAATCAATTCAATTTTGACTTTCTATTAGCCAATCATATTGCTTGATTTCGCCTACGTGGCAAAATCGAGGTCTCCTATTGGTCCAATTTTTTTTCCACTAAGATTGTTTTGTCAAAAACACTCCGAAATGATGTAATTCTTTTATTATATAAAAGATTTGCAAAATATCATTTCTTGCTTAAAACCTGTAAGATTCGACGTTTCATTTTTATAATCTTATTAGAGGGCACAGTATGGTAAGAAACCAACGCCGTTGAAGCCGACGTGGCAACCATGTTATTGGCGTTACCACACAGGACCAACCAAGAAACAAACGCTGTTGGAGCCGACGTTGATGTATCAACGCGCGTTAATCCATCTTTTTTTTCCCGGGTTTAAGTTTAGTATGTTTTGTATTTGTGTTAAATGGAAAAGAAAATAAAATGGTGTTATGAGTGAAGGGTGTTAGTGGACTAGTATATAGTATAGTTTGTATTGGGCCAAGCCCGTCTAACCTTATAATATGATGTATCTTGTAAACACTTTGATTATTTGCCAAAAGTTCTTTATATATCTAACTTTTACCATAGAACCCATCAAGCAATCTTAGCCACTCATTTTTTTTTATCAAAATAAAAAAATAAACTTCCACCCTTTTTTTAAAACTTAAATATTACGCAAACCGTAAATCTTCAAGCTACAAAAAAAATACCATCGCGACGAGAATTAAATTATCTTTCTATAGACATGCATTGTTATATACTTTCGACGAACTTTTTTTTCGATGAACTTTATTTTTTTCGTCCAGAAAAATCATATATGATTCGTAAGAATCGAATCATATATGATTTTTTACGAATCATATATGATTTTTACGAATCATATATGATTCTTTCTGGGCCCAAATAAAAAAAAAAGAAAAAAATTCGTCGAAAGTATATAACAATGCATATCTATAGAAAGATCATTTAATTCTCGTCGCGATGGTATTTTTTTTGTAGCTTGAAGATTTACCGTTTGCAAGATATGTTGTTTTGAAAAAAAAGATGAAAAATATAAATGGGTGGCTATGATTGGTTGATGGGTTCTATGGCATGTATGGGTTCTTCATGGATCTCAACTCTTGATTATTTAATCATCAAAATAAACACTACTACTTACAAAAAGGACATATCTATAATCGTAAATAAACGTAAAATATAAAAATAATAAACTCGTTATATTAATAATAATAATAATCGTAGTGTTTTAAGATAACATGTTTAGAATATGGAACAAGATATCCATTTGTTTTCAGATATTCATTATCCACTAGCTAATATTTACCTGTTAAAATGGTTAAAAAGATAATTAGTATATTATATAGTGTGTATATGTAACTACATAATAACATCCCATATATGTATGAGATGTGATTTGCACACTCCCTTAATTGATTTGGGTACTCTAATTTAAAGTGTTTTGACATTACATCACTTTTACACATTGTCACTATGTGAGGGTATAAATGTCAAGACACTCTAAATTAAAGTGTTCCAATCAATTTGGAGAGTGTGCAAATCACCTCCCTATATGTATAGTAACCTTCATATGCTTTTGAAAGTTCATTGATTGCGTGTTAATCGCATAAAGAAAGATACATGTGTCGTGTGCTGATCCTTCCTAACCAACCGATAATAGACATATACAAAAAGTTTAATTACAAATGAAAGACATAATGATAGAAAACTTGTTACAACATGCTCGTAAGTTATAAAATCAAATAAAGAATACATAAATATGATATTTTTGAAAGTCTTTGTTCTATGTATTACTCTATAGTGATATAAGCGACTCTATTTATGAACGGACGCTAATATTTATTGATTGCCACCAGTTGTAGATAACTAGATATGATCAAAGGGTACCTATGTAATTTGTACAAAAAGCTCTATCAAGAAACTAATCGCTTTGTAGATCAACTTTTAGAATTGGAGCTATTATGGAAAGAAAAGCTTTTATCCAAGGTATCCAAATATATGTATGTTTCATGTTCTTGAATAACATATATTGGAAAGGGGTATACATGAAAAGGGGTGTTTGGATTTAGGGTGTGTTTCTTTTTTTCTTTAGCTAAGAGATTGGGTCCACTAAACATTTAATAGTATTTATTTTTTAAGTAGGACCCACATATTCCTCTTAGTTCCTCTATATCCCCAAGGCTAAAAATGTTAACCCCTCCCCATTAAGAGGCTCTAATAGAGGTGGACCCCACATGATCCCTTAGCTAATGAGAAAAAGAAACACCCCCTTAGATATGTAAAGTCAAAATGGAACCAACTTTTACTATGTCAAATTCGACACAACATATGCTTTCGGTACGGTTCCTTTTAGTTAAATTTTTACATACATTAAATTATAAAAAAAATATGCATACTAATAGTGCTTTATTTTGTTTATAGATGTAATTAGTTGGTTGATTAATAACAAAAATATACTGTAACCGTTTACAATGAAATTAGGAGTAAAAAAAAAGCCTCAAATTTAAACCGTATGATTTAAAGTGAGTTTATATTAATGTACCTTAAAAACATACATAACCTACTTAAAAATTACAATAACTAAATTATACTTTATTAAAGTTTTCTGCTAAAGTCTTGTACGTGGGCAAACATTAAAAACTACAGTGGTAATATTAGAACGGAAGCGGTAACAACTAACAAGCACTTTCTCCACCCAAGTCATAAAACGAATGGGCCTAATAAAAATATTTAAATTGACAAGCCTATATGACCCAAAACTCCACCAAAAGTTAGGCGGGAACAAAAAACCCCCAATATTTTCCAAACATCCCGCCAATAATAATTCAGCTTCCCTCGCAAGCTTCTTTCCCCCAAATTATAAAACCCCCAAACACCCCCATTCACCAAAACCAATCCAATTTATCAATTTCCCTCTTTTTCCCCTTTTCAAACCCTAACCCTAATTTTCAATTCCACAAACCCCGCCAAACAAAATGTTGGAACTAAGGCTAGTCCAAGGCAGTCTCCTAAAGAAAGTAATGGAATCAATCAAGGACCTAGTCAACGACGCTAATTTCGACTGTTCAGCCACTGGATTCTCACTCCAAGCAATGGATTCAAGCCACGTGGCGCTTGTTCATTGCTGTTGAGATCTGAAGGGTTTGAGCATTATAGATGTGATAGGAATCTAAGTATGGGGATGAATTTGGGGAATTTGAGTAAGATGTTGAAGTGTGCTGGTAATGATGATATTATTACGCTCAAGGCGGATGATGGGAGTGATACTGTTACTTTCATGTTTGAATCTCCTAGTAAGTATTTATCGATTTAATTTTTTTATTGCTGTTTATTAGAACGTTATTGTTATTTAGGGTTTGTTATGTTTAATTTGAAATATTATGTAGTTAACTTATTATTATGTGGCTAATCACTAATGGCATCAAAATGTATCATAGTTATCATTTATTCCTTTTATATGTATTGAATAATTTTTTTTTTGTTATTTTGTGTACTAAACTTGTTTTTTTGGCATTTTTTGTACTTTATGACCATTTTGCCCCTCATTTTATTAACATGCGAGGGGCAAAATGGTCATAAAGTACAAAAAATGCCAAAAAATCAAGTTTAGTACACAAAATAACAAAAAAAAAATATATATTCAATACATATAAAAGGAATAAATGATAAATATGATAACATGCGAGGGGCAAAATAGTCATAAATTAAAAAAATAAAATTTAGTACATATATTAGCAAAAAAAAAATTGTTCGATACATATGAAAGTAAATGATGACAACTATGATACATCTAGAGGCCATTAGCTCTTATTATTTTTATTTAATATTGATTTTGTATATAGTTTGGGCATGGAGAGTTTGTGGATTTATTGATCTACTTTAGACATGACATATTGCGAAGCGGCTAATATAAGTTTGTGGCCACTTTATTTAAGAAAGTGTGTTAGGTTTATTTGTATTTTAGACTAAAAAATAGTTCATTAACAATGAGTTTATCATTACTTGTTTAAATTGTGTAAGATATTTGAAATCTATGCAGCTATTAACAATACTGAAATTCTGTCACTGTAATTTTTGTGGCGTGAATAGATCATCCATCTCTAGTTTTTTATACTATGGTAAATCGAACAGAATCATGAGTTAATCGGCCAAGAACAGATTGAATACTGTATAAATAAGCAGATTGATTTGTAATGAATACGCATTTTCTTTTAAATAACTAGTACAGGGTAGATATGCTATTTTTTTTATAGCATGTTAACTAAACTTAGAGTAGAATTGCTTCAGAAGCTTCTTGGTTGTTGAGTGATCAATTGGTGTAGGTTGGCATAATTTGCAAGCTTTTGTATTTCTGCACATCTTGACTGTGTACTGTTTTACTGTTTACCGTGGATGGTAACACAACAATGATTTTGGTGTAGTAACTTAGTAAAAGATTTATTGCTGATGTTTGATGTACTATTCATGTGATAATTGATAAAGTTGTTGGACTAATCTGAGGTTAAATTAATATCATCTGACATTGACCACTGTTAAAATGGAATGCACGTGTTGGTTAGTAGATCGTCTTCTCTGAAATATGCAAGGTTATCTGGACTTATGCACATAAATTTTGCTTTGTGGAGTTTCTATTTGGAAATCATGTTTCTATTGTATATTGTCATTTTTGGTGACTTCCAAGGTTTATTTTAGAATGTGAGTGTATTATTGGTTTATTGACATTGGTTTATTGTGTTACTTTTTGTATTACAGCTCAAGATAAGATTGCTGATTTTGAGATGAAGCTCATGGACATTGATAGTGAACATCTTGGCATTCCCGAAGCAGAGTATCATGCCATTGTTCGGATGCCTTCAGCTGAATTTGCAAGAATTTGTAAAGACCTCAGCAGTATTGGTGACACAGGTAGTCTTTGCTGGATTGTGGCTGTTAACACTTAACATCATTAGCATGCTTTAATCTTGATGTGCTTATTGGTTTAAATTTTGTAAAATGAACTTAATGAATTGGTTGTTGTTTGTAGTTGTTATTTCTGTGACCAAGGAAGGTGTGAAGTTCTCAACCAGAGGTGATATTGGAACTGCAAATGTTGTATGCAGACAGAACACTACAGTTGACAAGGTATATTTTCTTGCTTTATTAATCATATTTCATTAATTAGACCTGTTTACTTGCGAAGCAGTTGGTTTGAGTATTGTTATATCTAACTGTTAAATTAGGTCAAAAGTTGCCAACATGAACTTTTAATAGTTTTGACTCACTGAATATATTAAAGTTTTAAACAATATGGGTTATTATACCAAAATGTCTTTGTTTGTAGTAGAAACTCTTTTTTTTTTATGTGAACCAGTTTTTACTCATTCACAGCCCATTTTGCAACATCTATTATTTCTGCGTGTGGTACTAATGTATATGCCTTTCTATTATGCAGCCAGAGGAAGCTACTATCATTGAGATGAATGAGCCAGTTTCTTTGACATTTGCATTGAGGTACATGAATTCATTTACCAAGGCCAGCCCACTGTCGAGCACGGTTACAATCAGCTTATCTTCGGAGCTACCTGTGGTTGTTGAGTACAAAATAGCTGAGATGGGTTACATAAGGTTCTACTTAGCTCCTAAGATAGAAGAAGATGATGAAGAAAACAAATCTTGAGAAGACAAGGTACCAAACATATATATGATGTCTTGACCGAAGTCACTTAGAAATCAAGAATTTGTAGTATGTAACAAGATTGCACAAGCTTATTGCTTCTTTTTATTATGTTCTGACAGTGGAACAATCTGTAGGGTTTTATTGGTTTCTTGTAAACTTTATTCAACTAGTTATTTCAATGTTGCATAACCTTTTGTCATGCTTTATACAAATATAAAATTCTGAAGTATGTAAAACACAAGTAACTTGAAAGAAATATAGAAGAAATCCCATTATTAATGTTGTGAAAAACAGCTTCAAAACAATCCTTTGAAGAGCTTGTTCAGACAAAATAAAAACATAAATAACTTTTTTTTAAAAAATCCTATTATTGATGCTGTGAATGACAGCTTAAAAACAATCCTTTGAACTTCAAAGAACTTAACCAGGCAAAATACTGAAAATAGAGCTTGTAAATGGCACAAAGTTAGTTGAATGCATTTGCATAAAACTGAACACAAGTCTTGCAGTTGCAATCTTTAAACCGGCACATCTTGCATCCAAGACATATGCATCGAACACAACCCTCACATATAAAGTCCTCTTGGCATCCCTTTTGCTTGGCAGCACTTGTTCTCACTGCAAAATCTTGACAAGTCCTGAACACAAACGAAATTGCACATTGTTAGATACCAAGTCTATGAAAGTTATAGAGTTAATTGATTTCATTCTTTATGTATGCTTTGCATAAATTAAAACCTAAATACCAAGTCCTGCAGTTGGATTTGACGATATGTGTTTAAGATGCAATGGAATTAGAAAACAGAAACTAATGTATGGACAGATTTTCTGTAGATCGATTGGCTTACCAACCCATGTCTGAGCAGGTTCGGTCCTTATTTGCAGCCAAATCATGAAAAATCCGGCATTCCTCTTTAGACTTAAGTTTAAACCGGCACAACTTCTTGCAGGCCTTGCACTGCAAGAACTCATCACCATGGGTTGTTTTATTACATGGCCTTTCATAAGAATCTCCTTTATAGTATTTCAGTAAGCAGGTATCAGAAATCTTAATCCTTCCATTATCACGAGTGTCCACCCATATCTTGGTTCTCCAGTTTTGAATATTTGTAGTTCCTGAGGCATGTTTCGCAAAGTCGACAGGCGAGCTCACTAATATGAACAACAACAAAAAAACCATCATTCAGTTTAAAGACAAATAAGATATATGGAGAGAGTATTTTTTAATGTGAGCTGAATATAGTTTGATCATGCCTTTGTTGCATCCTTGGCATATAGCAATGATGGTGCCATCATCACTGATTCTGAGAATACCCGCGCAACAACACGATTTTCCTTTGATGTATGCTTTCATGCCGCAACCACATTTTATTTTAATGTAGTTGAGTGCTCTGACTTCGACCCCTTCAAATTCATCCAACTCTTCATTGGAAAATATGGTGCCAGTGTTGGGCTTGAAAACAGGTACCAAACTCAATTCTGTTACAAATAGGAAAAATGGATCAAGAACATTACGTATGAGTGTAAGTTGAGAAGTTTTTAGTTTTTGTTTCCAAACGAGATGGGAATCCAGCGCGTTGCCGCGGGGTGTTTTCCGAATAGGGAAAGCGTGATAACGGCCGGTAGCTACTTAACGTCAATTTAGTGACAAAGGACTGACTTTGCAATGGACGTATATCACGAAGGACCAATTATGTAAATTATGAGAGGACTAAATATGCAACGAAACTCTGAGATGAAGAACCAATTTCGTACGAATTTAAATTTTTTTTTAAGATAACGGTCATTAGCTAACAGTCGTTAAATAACTTAAGGACCGTTAGTTATAAGGACTAAATGTGCAACAAACCTGTAAGACGAAGGACCAATCGCAGGCGGAATTTAAAAAAAAAAAAAAAANGTCGTTGCTACAGTAATTAACGGCCGTTAGTTACTGTGCGAATAAAATATAATAAAAGTACTGTAGCAGTGGGAGGGGGAAACAATCCCACCAAATGTTATATAGTATAATTATTGCGGGTCACTATAATCATTTTTTATAAAGAACAGTGGATGTGTTTAAACTTTAAACCTCCAGTTAAATTGTTGGCTGTTTGATGTCTACGAGAGCTAGGTGTGGCCGTGTGGCGGAGTTATAGGCTTATTATAGCCGAGCTATATAAACATAATAATAAAAAAAATGTTCTCTCGACTTGTTATAGGCACGGGTAGATCCTTTTTTTTTTATTATTATTTTTTATTTATTATTATTATTATTATTATTATTATTATTATTATTATTATTATTATTATTATTATTATTATTATTATTATTATTATTTTCCCGTAAACAAACACATTTTGATGGTTGTTTTTTTTGAACGGCGAAATAATATAAAACAAGCTAGAAAGAAACTAGCAACTTATACAAAGAAATGCAACATTGGGTTTTGAAGCCACAATGTCCATGAGATGTTATGTTTTTTACATCTACTTGAAAACCAATGGTACGAGTTAATAACAATGGACTCGAAAATAAAACTCTTTTTCATGGTTGAATCTTTGAACACCAGTCCGTTTCGAAACCTCCAAATACACCACACTGTGGTATATAGAATCACTTCCAGGATTCTCCTTCTTTGAACACCAATCGATTCCAACCAGCTAAGCATCGAGGAAGTGTTATCAAAACCAGGCAGATTCAATTCACACCATCTCGATAGCATTCTCCAAAGATGAACCGCCGTATCACATTTAAAGAAAGTATGATCCGAAGATTCAATCTCATTATTACATATAGGGCATAACACAGATGGGATATCTATGTCTTTAGCAGCAAGATTCATTCTCGTTGGCAACCGATCCCACATAAGACGCCACATCATTATATTAACTTTGATCGGGACATTGCTACACCATCTTGTAACAATATTACCTGATGTAAGAAAACTAGAGTCTATTATCTTCCTCGCACTACGCACCGAGAATATTCCATCCAATTCAAACTCCCATTTCCATTTGTCATCTGTATCTGAGATGTTTACGTTCATTAACATAGCTAACATTTCCATCAATTGGTGCTCTATTCTGCTTCCACTTCTAATACTTCGATTCCACGACCAAATCCACTGATCTTCTACCCAACGGTCAGCAATGAAACATTCTTTATTCGACTCCATATCGTACAATCTGGGGAATTTGTCTCGTAGACGATAATCGCCAACCCAGACGTCATTCCAAAAAGAAACATTTTGATGGTTGTGAACTTGTGATAGTGGTGATGGCATTTGGTTGGGGAAAGATGTAAGTTGTGAGTATTGTTATTGAATTTTAAGGAATTGGTTGTATGCTTCTTGACTCATCCGTGGAACTTGAAAAGGTGGTTGTTAAGAATATGTTGAGCCAAATATTGGAAATTGTGTGAGTTGTGAAGAACTCGAATTATTGGATGATGATATAGCGGGTTGTGAAGAACTCAAATTACATGACGAAAGTTGGTTGCTCGCCAATGAGAGTAAATTGTTGATCCAATCAGTGCCTTTGTAATCCATTTTGGGTGAAAGTATGTAAAAATGCACGAAGAGATCGGGTATGTTGGTTCATGAAAAAGTTGTGAAGCAAGTTTTTCTAAAAGTGGATATTTTTTTGGAAAAAAATTATGAAAAAATACGTTTGTGCATTAAATTGTTTTTTTGTGCATCAAAAATTCGTTTTTGCACCCAACTTTTTTTGACTTTTTTTCATAAAAATAACATTGCTCATCTAACTAAAATATGTTGAAATTTTAGTGTATCAAAATTTTTTTGCGCATTAAAATTCGTTTTTGTGCATTTAAAAAAACGTATAAAAACTCAAAATTAGAAAAACTTCTTTCACAAAAGTTTTATGCACCAACATACCTGATCTTGCGATTTTTTTTTTGGATTTTTTCGCGAACTTTTTTTTTAGAAAAAATATCTTTTTACGTAATGTACGGATATTTGTCTTTTTATGTTAGGATCAAATGAGAAAAATAATTAGAATGAGAAGGATGAGAGGAAACCACAACCACATGCTTTAGATGCACCTAAAAAAATAGATGTATCTCCCCTTAAAATTCTCCCCATTATTTAAAAATGTGTGGCTAGAAATTCTTATTATTCTTCTCATTTTAGTTTTTTCTTCTTACTGGATCTCTTCCCTATACATATTGTAGAACCGTAGGGGGGGGGGGGTGAATACGGTTTCTTCGGCTTTTAGGACGTTTAAAAGCTTTAAGCCACGAAGACAACCAAGTGGTCTAAGTAGGAACAACCACAAACACAATCACAAGTATATAAAGCTAGTAAAGAACACAACGATATATACTGGTTCGGGATGGGGGTTTATACCATCCGTACGTCCAGTTGCGAATCCGCGACTCCGATACTATTCACTAGTATAATCCTTTCGGTGGACTACAAACCGTTACAATTCACTCCACCGATACTCAACAATATCGATGCTTACAAAGAATGAGTTACTCCCCAACGTTATTCCGCCCTCGAAAACCATCCAAAAGAATCTCGTGATTTGACTTACCACAAAGACCACTAAGACTTCCCACCGGAAGTATCAAACCTCAACTAGATCCCCAATGATCTAGGCTTAGCCACCAAGACACAAGTCTTCAAACTAGATCCCCAATGATCTAGGCTTGGTCACAAAGACACAAGACTTCCCGTACAAACAAATGAATGAAAAGATTGTTTGTTTATCAATCAAGCCCTAACCTAACCTAGAGACTCAATTGTAATAGAAAGGGTAGAAGAAGACCCTCGACACAATCACAAGAGTGGATTAGGTTCTTGTGATTCTTCCCTTGCAAAGAAGATGTGTTCTTTCAAAGATGTTATATGAAAATCAAGAACACAAGATTAGAGATAGAGAGATTTGAGAGAGATTAGAAAGTGTTTGAGAGAAAGAATCTAGAGAGAAAGAAGAATGGCAAGGGGTGAGGAATACAAGAGGCAAGGCATGGTATTTATAGGCAAAACCCAAAACTTGGGAAAATTTACCGAGGCCGGCGCGTCACCCGCGCGTCAACGCGCGGGCAGCGCGCCAGGCTTCTGTAACATTTTCCCAAAATCTTGGGTTTTGATCTTATAAATACCTTACCTTGCTAAACCCCCAATTGTACTTCACACTAAACCTTAACATTAATCAATCTAAGGTTTACTAACTCAAATAGCCAATTTGAAAAACACTTTGTGAAGTAGATAAAGAGAAAAACAAATTACCAAGGGTGAGAAGTGTAGATAGGGTAATTTGGAAGGGGTGTAAATGTAATTCCTCACATGGCATAAGTGAGAAGAGAATATGCCATGGAATATTCCACAAGGGAAGGGTTAAGATGTAACTATGGTTAGGTCTAAAGGTTTAGGAGGTTAACCATGGTTAAGTGAGAAAGGGTTAAGTGTAGAGAGTTGACCATGGTTGGGTGTGTATGTGGTTTGAGTTAACCAAGGTTGGGTTAGGTTTAAGTGATGGGAACTAACCATGGTTGGATGCATGAGGTGAATCATGGTTGGGTTAGGGTAAGGATATTCCTTTGCTTGGGGGGAAAGTGTGGTTGGATGGTTGAGATTGATTTGGTTTGAATTGGATGGTTAGGATTAAAAACATATGTTTAAAAGAATGGAGGGTTGAGATGGTTTAAGAGAATGAAGGGTTGAGATTGAAAGTGTGTAAGGAATAAAAGGGTGTGTAAGAGAGTATGTGTATGGATTGTGAGTAGTGTGTGTATTTTGAATGTGTATGTGTGTGTATTGGAAAGTGTATAATTGTGTGTATGGGAAGTTGGTAAAGTGAAAGGAATAATGTGTGAGAGTTTGTGTGAGGGGGACAAAAGGTGATGTATGTAAGGAAATATGTAAGAGTGTATGGGGAAGGGATATAGTGGTTTAGGGTTTGATGTAAGTGGTTTGAAGTAGATGGTTTTGGGTTGAGTGGTTTTGGTTGAAAGTGGTTTTGATGGAAAAGTGATAATTTGTTGAAGAAGAAGATTAAGAATGTAAATTAAGAAAAGATTAGTAAATAATCTAATTGTCATTAAGAAGAAATATGTTTTGACAATTAAGATTATAGGTTGAGAAAATTATAAGTTACTTATATATATCTAAGTAACAATACGTCGAGAATCCATAATTTCATATCTCGTGACTTTCCACGACTCGACGTTCTCAACTAACACCTTGGTACAAACGAGTCAAGTGCTTTGCTTGATGTAAAGCATAGCCCAAGTAGGAAAGGATGCGTTTACGCAAAGTGACCTTTGACTTAGTTTGACCAATAAGGGAGTAAACCCGTTACGTGATTAGAGAAGACGTAAGTACGGGATATGAGCATATGGATGCTTTCACGTGTTGTTACGTGAAATATATAAGCTCCCTAAGTTTAAAAAAGCCTTGGCTAGAAGCAAGTGTTATAAAATATGAGTTGGCGGTTTTCCCGTAAGTGGGTGTTTTAGAAATAGGATCTCTCAAGTCTCAAACCTCGTTTCGAGTGTTCTCAATTAAGCACATAACATATACATACCTGAATTGAAAGATCCACATTTGTCGGGTAAGGGGAAAGCCGACTTTGAGAATTCGCCCGAAATCTCACAGACGCCTGGCGCGTCACCCGCGCG
>LBNU01024686.1:25041-39885 GCA_014162995.1 Artemisia annua | reverse complement strand
GGAAGGGATCAGGTACGTTTTTGGCTTTTAGTGCGGATGGTACGGACGAATCTCAGCCCTCCATTTAGTCAACCATCTGAAAAAGGCGGAGTAGCGATATCGTAAATATCCCGTCTTTTTAAAAAAAAAAATCTTTACTATCATATTAGCTTTTTTTCTGAAAAAAAATTAAAAAAATAAAGAGGACAAAAAATAATTAAGAATCGCTGAAAAAAATTTCAAAAAAAAAGTCGTTTTCATCGTTAAAGGAAATGTGATATTAGCGTCTGATTTTGACTTTTGTAAAAAAGTCAAGATCAGATCTTGATATTACATAATATCTTTTTTTTATTATTAATATCACTTTTGTATGAATGATGATATTAAGTTTTTTACTATTATCACCGTTTCTTTTTTTGTTCCACTGTTGGTTTTACAAGTATAAAAACTTAATATCACTTAATGTCCTATAATATAATTGTTAGTCTTATAATCAAAATACATTTTTTTTAATAAAATTGTTAATATCATAGTAATTATCATGCTTTCTTAATATCAAAGTTAATTTTTTTTAATACCACCGTAATTTTTTCTTAATATCGTAATAAAAAAAACAGTGATATTAAGTTTTTTTTACTAATATCAACGTAACTTTTTAAGTAAAATCGTTAATATCACGGTAAGACTCATAATATCCTAAATATCATCGTAGGACTCATAATCAAAAACAAAAAAATTCTCAGAAAAATATGAAAAAATAAAAAAAGTAAAGAAGACAACACCTAAAAAGGAAAAAAATTAAAAAAATCGTTTAAAGGGTCAATTGGTACCGTGATCGTTGCGTTAGATCTTGACTTTTTTACAAAAAGTCAAGATCAGACTGGATGGACGGCCCAGATCTATCCGTACGTCCGCACGAATTAAAAAACTCTGCACGTGATCCTTTGCCTATACATTTATCATGGTAGGACTCATAATCAAAAACAAAAAAAATGCTCAGAAAAATCTGAAAAAATAAAAAAAAGTAAAGAAGACAGCAATAATAAGGATCCCTTAAAAGGAAAAAAATTAAAAAAATCGTTTGAATGGTTAATTGGTACCGTGAAGTTAGCGTGAGATTTTGACTTTTTTACAAAAAGTCAAGATCAGATCTGGAATGGGTGGCCCAGATCTGTCCGTACGTCCGCACTAAAAAATTGTATCCGCACGTGATCCTATATATATATATATATATATATATATATATATATATATATATATATATATATATATATATATATATATATATATATATATATATATATATATATATATATATATATATATATATATATATATATATATATTCTAACATTTTAAATAACAAATTTAAAAATATAAAAACGTAAACATTCAAATTTAAAACCACAACGTACGAAATTAAAACGTTACGTATACTTCTTAGAATAAAAACAATACATAGATTAAAAACATTATATAAGCATAAACATTACATAACTACGATTGGTAATCCGGGTGATCCCAAGTTTGAGAGTTGTCTGAGCGATAACCGTCGTCGTAAGCAGAGTAGTTCTCAAACCTGCTCTCTTCGTACTCTCATTCCAATCTGCTAAACTCCTGTTCCTTACTCTCGTTCCAACCCGCTTCTTCTTCATAACCTAGCCTAAATTGAGTCAGCTGAGGTTGATATTCTTGTTGCTCAATAAATCTTGGTGCATCAGATGAAGTTGATGCACCTTGCCCAAATTGTTGGTTCTGTTGTGATACAAAACCAACAGTCCCATTTTCCTCAAAACTCCAACGGATCTTGTTGCTGATTTGGCCCTGTAGCTGTGTAACGCAACCCCACAAAGTCTCACTAATGGCTCCGTCTTTGCGAGCTTCGGCGTTCAAAAATTGGTTNTCGATCACAGCTTTTCTTTCTGTAGAGATGTCTTTGCACTCCGCGTATCGTTGTCTCGATCTTTGTTTCAGTGCCTTTGCGAGCTCAAACTGATATATGATTTCGATAAGAGCCTGTTTTCGATCCGCATCATCTTTGTCGGCTAGTTTTTAAATATACTTTTGCATTTGTTCGATGGTATGGGGAGACGACAAGCCATGTTTTTGTGTTTGAATTGTTGTTTGAATTGTGTGTTTAGAAGTGTGTTTGAGATTGATATTTATAGGTTGTAAAAAATGACCGATTGTTGTTTCTCACTCCACTCGAATGATATTTGCCCCATGTTCCACAAAGGCCTCAACCGATTTACAAATCGGTCACACACTTCACTCGACCGATAGTTGCCCACCCACTCTGCTTAGCCTTAGACAATAAAAAATATACAAGGTCTATATTTACCTTCATTGTGTAATACTTAGACCAGTGCCAAGAGGCACGTCAGTTTCTCAATCGATGAGCGCTAGTTAACCAACACTGATGGAAACACCTCGTCAGTAGTGCGTCGATTTGAGGTTCTTGGATTTGGCAACGAGCAAGGGATGAGGTTGTGGTTTTGTGTGAGTGTGTTTTGTGGGGTATATTTGTTTAGTGACATTGAAAGAAACACACCACTATTGGCAGGGGTATGTCAGTTTGTGTGTTAGTTTGAAAAATGATAATGTGACGCTGCACGACGTTGAGGTGGCACAACTGATACACAAACTAACATGTCGCAGTTGAAAGTGGTCTTAATACGAAAATGTCATAAAGTTTAACTCATTCTTAGCATCGTCGTAACATGACAGATTGAGATCATGTAAAGGGGGAAGGGTTGTCTAGACACATTAATCTACATATGCACATAAGTACTCTCACCTTACCCTTACCAGATATTGCATGATGCGCGTACATTAATAGACCTCGTATGACATATGTATGATGCATAAATAGCCCTAACTTATTTCTTATAAACCATCGTTGACGGTGTACCCAACCACAATCGAAGCTTAACCTCCTATATGTCATAACAATGCTCAAAATGAAAATTGGTGTAAAGCCTATTAGGTTACCGTAAATAAACTCGTCAATACGCACGAAACATATCTCAAGAATCCTTAGCTTCCGAGGAGCATGAGCCTCTAAGGAACTATAGTCTCCGAGTCACCAAAATAGAAATATAAAATATTGCGTAGGCCCTATCAAAATGATAGATTTTCAATATTCCCGAGACAGACGACAATTGCACATGGACATGTCTACTCTAAGCCAAAAAGGACAACACATCATATGCTATGAGACTTTCTATTGGCTAACAAGAACATGCTCCCATTTACTCAATCCGGCTGAGACATGTGACACGCCCTAGAATATTCTCTTAGGGTTTGCCTATAAATACTACTCCCTCCATCCAAAATAAATGTCCACTTTCAAATTGCACAAAGTTTTGAGGAAATCCCGCTAACTACAATACCCGTCAATCAAATATTATCTCTACCTACTAAACGTCACTTTGATTATTTGAAACACAAGAGACATTTATTTCAGGACATCCCAAAATAAAAGCATGAACACTTATTTTGAGACATAATGAGTAACATCACATCCACATTTTAGGTAAGTTCTCTCTCACTTACACTTCATCTCTCTAAACATATTATTTACTATCCGATGATAACGAGTTTCTTGGTTTTATTTTAAGTTTTCCGGTGCTTCAGAAGTATCTAATGTACATTCCACATAGGTTTTAATCAAGAAGTTCAATCTATTTACGATCAATCGTCAACTCGTAAGCACGTAACATCAAATATCCATCATATTAAATCTAAGTGACTAAGTCTATACATTTGTATCGTAAGAGAATGCATGCACTTTCTTTCTTCCCTCGATTGTTATCACATTTTTAAAAATTTCACATCTAAAGCTACTACTATGTGATTTTACATCATGAAGTGAAAAAAGCCAAAAAAAAATAATATCAAACCACCCTCACTACGACAAGACTAAGGTTGGTCATCCTATAACACCACCAACATGGAGACTAGTTGTCCCTCTCCTTTTGTGATAAGTCAATCTTGCCCGATACCGAGTTATGAACTTCGTTGTGTGGTATACTGTGGGGGGTTTATTTGTGTTTTAAGTATGGTATGTTTGGCCGTTTGAGTGATAAAATTGGTTGTCTTATTATACCTATGTGATGGTGATGTTGGTGGTGAAGTGACAAACCGATGTAGTGTTGAGTTGCCGGTGGTGATGTTGGTCACCATTACACTTAGCCTAAGCGTAATGACAACATTACACTTAGCCTAAGCGTAATGACGACCAACATCACTATCGTCAACTAAACACTGCATCAACTTTTTCACCCCACCATCAAGACCATTAAACTTCACCAACCTAACATATATCTCACATATATACAAATATACCTCACAAAGATCAATACAACAACCGACACACACAACTAAAGTCACAAAAGACGCGTAGTGAGGAAAGTTTTTCAAGGAAGACGCGTGGTAAATAAAACCATGTCAACTATCAACAAGATATTAATCACCATAAATATAACCACGTTTTCATTATCGTACATTTATATTCACTTAAACCCTGTTTCGACACGACATCTATTGTTCAAGACTTCAAGAACATAGGTAAGAATTTTATGAAGTTTTTAATATATAGGAGTATAGGTTTGGTATGTGGTTCTAATCCACCATGGGCCCTCTAATAAAGGCTACTAAATATTTTTTGGACCAAAAGCCTACTAAATATTGAGTGGGTCTTCTCTTTATTTTACCTTCCAACTTTTTTGAAAATTCAATTATATACTTTAAAAAAACGAACATGACCGCAAAACGGAAGTATATTTTACGAACTCTCATCAAACCTTAAGAAAATAAAACTAAAACTAGCGAAATACTCGTCAGGGTAGACTGAATTGGAGTCGCGACACAACACTAGTAGGTCGTTACACAATTCCTGGCTGTAACTAAGTTGCGTCACAACAATTCAACAAACATGGATTACCATTTTTATTGATTTTTGTCCGTATCAAAAACTCTAAATACTATGACCATCTATGTTTTTTTTCCCTTACTAGAACACCAAACTATAAAAGGAGCCTATATAATGTAAGTTTAAGTCTCATTGTAGACATCTATAAGACATTATGAGATAGGTATTATAAGTTTATCGTTTAAAGAAAGAAAAAAAAAAATCAAATTTTATATTATATATATTTGAGCAGGTATGATGTTATAGATACAAAGAAAATCTTGTTAGAAAGGAGTAAATTGCAAAAAGTATCCTGGTGGTTTATTCAAATCAACGCATTACATATAATTTTTAAGAACTTTCAGTCCCATTTTGACTAGGACGAAAACTGAACGGAAAACTACGTAAAGTGTGTCAACATTCTCAACATTTTACCCAACAGATGATATTTCAGTCATTTCATTTCGAGCGATCCAAAAGTTCTTAAAAATTACGTATGTAATTTAAAGTTGGGGGATTTACATACATCCTCATAAAAATGTTCCGCTTACAATTTTGGACATGTATTTGCAAGAAAGAAAAAGTAGTGAAAAAGAAAAACAAATTTCTAGTTACTTATTTGCCCTTGACTGCATGATCAACAAAAGACAACTTAACGTCGCATTTTTTTTTTTATCTCTTTTCTTAAAGAGTGGGAAAAAAAATAAAAATAAAAGGAAAATGAACACTTATTGTGTTCTAGAATTTTTCTTGAACAGAAAGGAAATGCCAGAAAAATATCAGAGGATTTGGATGGAAATAAACCTACACACAATTTGTTGAATATATAATGACCAATATAACCCTCAGTATTTATATGTCTTTTACTCATATTCGACTCATGCAATAAAATGAAAATATTTAAAAAGGTATAAATGTAATTATGTCTTTTTCTTTTCTTTTTTTTAACTCAAGAACATGATATTTTTTCTTTTCCTTTTATCTATTTTAATTCAAGAATATAAAATAAAAAGCAAATTTTTTTTATCTTTACCCATCATTTTTTACCTCACAATGTCATATAAAAAACTCGAAAACATGGTATAAAAAGTTCAAAAGCATGACCCCACCATCATAACTCTTGGGAAGCAAGTTGAAATGTTGAATGCGTTGGGCCTTCGGTCAATTGTGCATCATTGACTAAATAATTTGTTTCTCACAGGGTTAATTCGATGTAATGACAACGAAACTTTCATATTTATATTTTCGTTGTTTTTAACGTTGTCTACTAAAGACAAAATGTTTTATTTTGCAACTTGAAAATAAGAAATGTTAAATTATTATTATGCTTTTATGTTTTGGTTTAATTTTGTTTCATAATATTATTTTTGAAAGTAATGTTGTTACTAAAATTTTTAACTGTTACCATTATTTTTTTTTTGTTTGTTTGCAAATTCATTCAAATCCCGATCTATATTTCGATCCATATATTTGTTAAGCTAAAATTAATATGATGTTGTTATCATTTCGGATGATAATGAAGATTTGTCAACGTCAATTGTTGAACATTAGGCTAGTGGCAGTGCATCGGATTTTATCGGTCGAGAACATCGATCAACCCATATGGAGATCGGTTGCCTCCACTGTGGGGCTTGTTTGTGAAGTCGGTCGCCGGCACAAAAGGGAAATATCGGTTGCAAATATGACCGATTTTATGCACACAAAGTTTGTACCATGTGTTGAAATAAATCCCACTTTTAATACGGGTCACCGCTGTGATGAGAGAGGTGAATATAGGTTGAGGAGAGAGAAAGCTGAGTTGGCAGCCGAAAAAATGATGCAATATAGGTCACGACTATCACTAGCCTTAGATGAAACATTCAATCACAATATCTCAACTATAACAATTTGCTGCTAGAAAATCTCGTCGTTATACTTAGACATCTCGTTCTCTCACTTCTTTCATCATTGTGTGAAAAATCTTTTCTAAAATTTATGTGCTTATAACATTTCTCATATTTAATAGTTTCAGTTTAGTCAACTTATTTTTGTTTGTTGAATAATATATTATGTTGGGTTTGTTATGCTCGAGCCCGTCTGTCAGCTTAGCTCCGTTAGGATTTTTATGTAATTTATCATTATAAATAAGTATTAACAGAGACCTAAAACCTAATGGGTAGCTCCTTGTCTAATATAATATTAGAGCGGGTTTGAGCATTAACCCTAAGATCTTCTCACGCGATATGCATGTAAGTCATTTTTAATTCACATAGATACCACATACCTCTAATTATTAAATACATAGCTCGACTTCTTTTACACTGATGTACTTGCATAAGCATTCCTACATATTTTGTGTCAATTGTCATGGCTCTTCATATAATTGCATAGTTGGCTTCTACCAACAACTTGAGATAGACCACATGCACACCTTTGGAACATACTTTACCTCTGACCCTAAATTGAGTTACGTACATTAATTGGTAATGAATTTTCAAAAATCTTCAATGTTAGGCAACGAATTTTTATAAAGTACTACTACTACATATGAAACTCCTAAATTCGTTCAAATATTACTTATATTGTCCAAATTTGCAACTTGTAACCGGCTATTATTGTACGACTGAATAAATAAACATTTTTTTTATTAAAACACTATTAAAGACTTTGACCTAACAAAAGTCAAGAATCACTTTACCACCACAACCCTAATTACCAATTCCACAACCCTAATTTTAAAATCTATGTAATAATCAAAATGGGTAAAGGTAAACCAAATAAGAATCGTGTTTTCACTGTCAATTTAAACACGATGGTATTTTTACAATGCATCTTTTCGATTACTTGAAAGCAGATGAAAAGCAAATCACATATATTAATTTTGAAGGTATGTCATATGTGATATTTGTGATGTAATTAGGCATTTAGTTCATAATCCACTTAGAAGGTTGTATTACTGCAAAGTATGAACGCCATTAAGAATAGGCATTAAAGAAATAAAAAATGATGCTTATGCTACGGGCCTACGGCATTTTTAACAATTGGTTATGAATCAAAATGGGTAGTTGATTTGTATGATGAACATCTTGATGAAGATGCTATAAATATTAGGGACCATTTAGAATCCATTGGTATTGATTTGGGAAATGAATCTAGTGATGCTTATTGTTCTAGTGGTGATGATGATTTAAGTTATGTGAATTTTTTTTACTGAAGGTGACGAAATGTAAAAATTAAGAATGTCACTACCAAAATGCCGTTTCTTAACAAATTGTGCTCTAATAGTGGTCATTTTATAGGTTTCATTAATGAACCTGCCAAAGTAAGTTCAATAGAAGTGTTAGAAGACCCTGAAAATATAGATCCTAAGTATAGAGCTAAGCCAAGAATTATTTATCCAAGACATGATCCTACAAAGGAATGAGATAAAATGGAACCCATATTAGAACTTAGATTTGAGACCCATGAACAACTAAAACTTGCTTTAGCCAATTATGGAGTAGCCAATGGGTATCAACGTGGTTTCCAATAAATGGTTAGAATCAAGTCTTAGCTTTGTGTGGTAGGGATGTGGAAGCAGGTAGATGTGTTGGGTATAATACATTAAAAAAATGGCATAGCATGTGAAGAAAAAGGCTGGTGAGGGTTGTTCAAAAGATGGTGATGGCAGTTCAAAAGATTGTGAGGGCAGTTCAAAGTCACCTAAGAATGTTTCAAAAAATGGCAGGGGTTAATACAAATATCGTCCAAAAAACGTTATTTATATTTTACGATCTTTGCCATATTTTGTTAACGACAAAATGTAATGTTCACTTTAGCAACAAAGTATAAATATATTTAAAATCTTTTATACATATTGTCACAAGACCAATATTACACAAGTATAGCATTTGTTAGTTAACACTTGTGTTTTGCATTTGTTTGAAACATAAATAGTAAGTTTATTACATCATGTATAGCATCATGATCCTTGGATGTTTGTATGATCCTTGGAAGATATGGTGAAGATATTGTTTAGATTGTCACTCAATGTATCTTGAGAAGATTTGGTAATATCTTTGGAAGATATGTAAGAGAAACAAGAAGGATTGTGTGTCAGAGTTTGGCGGAACCAAACTCATACACAGACGGAACCAAAGGATTGGTTCCGTCCAATCTGTGGGCTGCTGAGGCAGTTTGCCTATAAATAGCAAGCCACACCAAGTCGTTTCTCATTACTTACAATCATACATTATCATACATACTCTCATTACTTACATCTAACATATTCATCTTTCATTTTGGTGAGATTCTTTTGTAGCAAGAAGATTACAAACTCATATCAAAGACATACAAGCATCAACGCAAAGTTGGAATACTTGTTTGTATAAATAGTGTGTGAACTTGTGTTGTTCATACTTTCATTGATTGTATCTATTCATTAGTGATCGGTTAGTATTTTAGTCCTCAAAATACATAGTGTGACGGGAGTGGTTGTGCCCTTGTAAAAGAACTCGACATTTAGCTTTGTGTCGGAAATAGTGTGTAAGCGACGTGTAAGGTTTCTCCACCGGTGAAAGGAGCTTGTTGACTAGTAAGAGTAACTCTCGAGTTGGATACTCGGGGCGTGGAGTAGGACAAGGAAAAAGAGTCCTTGTAGCCGAACCACGATAAACATTCGTGTTGTGGTTTGATAGTTTCTTTCCCTTTACTTGCATATTACTTGTTACTTGTTAGTATTTATTGTTGATTACACGTAAAGTTTTCAAAAGAAATTAAAACTAAAAACCGGTAAACTATTCAACCCCCCTTCTAGTTTCCACAGCAGGGTTAAAAGGAAATATGTTAGGTCAATTGATAAAGAATTTTTTTTGTGTGGTTTTAGATTATATGCTTCTTGAATGTCTAATGAGAATTCTTTCCAAATCAAATCCTTAAAGCCTAAACACAAATACTCTAGGAATTACAACCTAGGTAGCTTGGTGACATACAACTGCAATATTGATCAATGCAAATTTCCCTTAGTTTATTAATTGTTTGGCTAGTCTTAATATGCTGTTATATTTCATTGTTTATTACTTGGAATAAATCTCTTTATATGTTGCTTCTATTATACCATCTGTAAGGGGTTGTCCCCTGATGCGTAGATTGCGGCCTACGCAAAAGGTTTTACCTCTCAAGGGATCTTGAGAAGCTTGCAATCCTCACCAGGCAGTGTACCTGACCGATGTAGTATAGTGTAGTGGCAAGTACCGGGGGATTGATCGTTCTACTTGGGGAATAGTGTTCGTTAGGATTGAAACTGATTAAACTAGGTCTAGAGGTGAGGGATGATTCTTTTTGTATTATGTTTTATGGAAAGCAAGTAAAAATCTCGGGTATTGGAAGAGTGGGCGGAATTAGTTGCTAGTTAACTAACCTAAATAACTACAAATGCAATAAAAATAAAATAACAAGAAAATAAATGTGAGAACTTCTAATATGGAGAAAAGCGTGTTTACTTATAAAAGACATTAACATAAAAAATTGATGGGAGGGTCACTACCACTTTGGTCTCTACTTGGCTTCGCCAATGGTTGCAAGTTTTCGTTAGCCTGTTTGTGTATTAGTGATTGCTAACGTATATTAGCACCATTTTCTGTTACAAATAGGTTTTAGTACACCATCGAATCAACCAACCATTTCATATATACGCAAATACAATTCAATCGAAGCCAAAAATAAATTGAACTAAATTTTTATTCATTATCCATAAAATCAAGTCATCATATATGGTCACTTGAATACCATACAGTAAAAACCAATACGTCCAACATCCTAGTAACCATGGTCTTTAGAATTACAGAGCCATAACTAGAACTAAATATAAAGAATCACTAAGACAATTTATTACTAACGGAAATGAATAAAGCTCATCTAATCACGTTTTCATCATAAACCCTGCATAATATAAATATTCCAATATTAGAAATATATATGAAACGAAAAAATTGATATGCAAAATAGCAATAGAAATGGTATACAATCAGCTAACACAAGTTGTCAAACAAATTAGCAGCCAAACAATCAAAAAATGGGCAAACATAAATAGTCAAATGGCATGTTTAACCTGTTAATAAAAGCAAAACGTAGTCAACACGTGTGGCAAAAAATGTAAATTGAGTAAGTTTTTTAAAGATGTTCCACATAGGGAGGGAAATTTAACGTTGTTGGCAGAGGAGACAACATATAAAGTATTTATTTTAGGGGAGGGGGATATACACTACTTTGATTTTTATTTTTTTATTTTTTTTTTAAATGACAAACCATATACAAAACGTACAAATGTATATAGAGTCAAAACATTTGGTGGACACACAACCCCTCTTGGTCCCTTCTAGGTTCCGTCCCTGGTTCCACATAAATAAAAATTAGAAACAGTTTATAAAAATCACCCCAAATGCATTTGTATTTTTCAAAACCTATAAAAAGCGTTCCAAATGCATATGTAATTGGCACGAGCATTGGATAATGTTCCAAATACATATAGGTATTTGGCACCGTTCGTACCAGCCGTTCAAGATACATGAGTATTTGGCACCAACAACATAAAGCGTTCCAAATACATATACAAATTTGGCACCGGTGGTACCAGCCGTGCCAAATACATAAATATTTGGCACTGCTAACTCGAACCGTTCCAAATACACATGTATTTGGCACCATTATTAGAAAACATTCCAAACGCATACGTATTTGGAACAGTTTCTTAATAGCCGTCCCAAATACCTACTTTTTTGTCACGGTTATCCGACAAGTGCCAAATGCGTGTATTTGGCACGATTTTTTGACTGTTCCAAAAAGCTTCGTCCTAAAAACCCCCTTTTCTTGTAGTGTTAGATTTCATTACTCCCTAGTTATCTTTTATTGATTGATAAGTTTGTTACAATTGCATGGGTGCCGGGTTGCATTCCTTAATACCATTCGTGAGGCCGTGTACGATCTTCCCCAACTCTATAAGCTTCTATCTCTTCCTATGACGACACGTTTAGCGCCCTATCATAGGCCTTATAAACAGTTACTTATGCATTAAATACAACCATTAAAACCGTAGTACACATCCGATTCATGTTTCTTAAGACGTTCAAGCATGTTACCATATAGGAGTATTGCCAGTTTTCTTAAGCCTAACATCGATAAACATCCACCCAACAACAATTAATAACAAACCATCAATCAATAATCAATAACTAGGTTTGATTAGATCTAAGCAAACACAAATAAATCTAGCCTAGCATGTTAAAGGAAAGAAAAGCATACGATATAATCAAACAACACATAGACATATTGAATGATTAAAGGATAACTTATCTTTAATTGAACATGGAAGAAAAGAGGGTTTAAAACCCTAAAAATGCTGTAAAAGTCGACTTAGGGTTTCTCTACCAAAAGTCCTCCCTAATGAATGAAAATTAGAAAAGTATATTGATTCGCGGCAAACCAAGCGGTGAAGCTTTGTAAACCACGGGTCGTAGTCCCAACGAGGGTTGAATGGATCTTGTCGTTCAAAACCGTGAGTTATGTGATGTGAATGGGTTAAAAGATGATTTGTGTTTTAGTTACGCTACTTAAACTTTTATTTAAAACTTAAAAGAAGTAAAACTTGTTAAAGAAGCTAAAATAAACGAGAAAAGAAAACATAAACGTGAAAAGAAATAAAAGAAAGAAAGAAATGAAAATGAAATAAGTATGTAAAATGTTTTTGGTTTTTTAAATTGAATTAATAAAAGTAAAGAAAAGAAAATGTTTAAAAGAAAATAAGACAAGTAAAAAGAAAAATAAACTAAGTTAAAAGAGTTTAAAGAAAATTCGGCAGAGTAACGTTAAGAAAATGAAATAAAGAAAACCTCACTCGAAGAACGATGAGGTGAAAAGAAAGTCTAACTCGACTTGAGAAAGAAATAAGAAATGAAGATAAGAAAACAAGACTCGACTCAATACGACTCAAAAACTTAAGACACCAAGACCATACTCGCTACACTACAATCATAACCATACTCGCTATTTTTTATGTAATACTCGCTAGAATTTAAAATTCGATACTCGCTAGGATTAAAGTTCATACTCGCTAAGTTAGCCAAGCTATACTCGCTAACCAAAAAAATAGCATACTCGCTAATAGGAAAACAATACTCGCTAAAAGAAAAAGGAACTCATACTCGCTATAAATTGAATCCAAACTCGCTAAGAACATGGACCAAACTCGCTAGGTCCTAAAATGTCATACTCGCTGGAACTTTGAACCCAACTCGCTAGACCCTAACTTGATACTCGCTGGACACATGAAAAGAAAACCAAACTCGCTAGATTTAGGACCTCATACTCGCTAGACTCAACACAAAACAAATACTCGCTAGGAAAAATCTTGCAACTCGCTAAACCCTAAAAAAAATACTTGGACTTTTTAACGTGAGAAAATATTATAAAAAGTAAATAAAACTTATGAAAACTTAATAAAAATACGTTTAGACACTAAAATAAGCTTAAAAATAAGCAAATAAGCCACGACTTATTTTACAAGCCCTAGCCCATAAGCTTTTTTATGCGACTTAAATAAAAACCATGCAAAGGTGACAAGAAAATTTATAAAAGCTTGTAAAGATTAAGAAAGAACTTGTAAAGATTAAGACAATAAAGATTAAAGACAATAAGACAATAAGTAAATAAACACAACAAAGTAAAAAAGAAAGTAGAAAATAAAATCTTTTTGGTTTATATAAGTTTATAAAAGAAAAGAGAAAATATTTTTGGTTTTTATAGGTTTTATAAATTTTTTTGTTGTTTTTGTTTTTAAGAAAAAGCGTTAACTTCTAAAAGAAGGGTCTTCAAATCACAAGTCTCGAACGATCAAACAACTTAATCTTTTCAACCGCTCCCCGGCAGCGGCGCCAAAAACTTGATCGAGGCAGAATAAGCGGTGAAGCTTTTACCACGAGGATCATTGTCCCAACGAGGGTTGAATGGATCTCGTCGTTCAAAACCGTGAGTTATGTGATGTGAATGGGTTTAAAAGATGATTTGTGTTTTAGTTACACTACGAAACGTTATTTAGAATTTGAAAGAAGTAAAACTTGTTAAGGAAACTAAAATAAACGAGAAAAGAAAACATAAACGTGAAAAGAAATAAAAGAAAGAAAGAAATGAAAATGAAATAAGTATGTAAAATGTTTTTGGTTTTTAAATTGAATTAATAAAAGTAAAGAAAAGAAAATGTTTAAAAGAAAATAAAACAAGTAAAAAGAAAAATAAACTAAGTTAAAAAGGTTTAAAGAAAATTCGGCAGAGTAACGTTAAGGAAATGAAATAAAGAAAACCTCACTCGAAGAACGATGAGGTGAAAAGAAAGTCTAACTCGACTTGAGAAAGAAATAAGAAATGAAGATAAGAAAACAAGACTCGACTCAACACGACTCAAAAACTTAAGACACCAAGACCCAACTCGCTATCAAAGACAAATGATACTCGCTAAAACAACAAGACCATACTCGCTAGAACAAGAAATATAACCATACTCGCTATACTTTTAAAAGGCATACTCGCTAAAAAGGTTACAAACTCGCTAGGAGTTTAAAACCAAACTCGCTAGATTAATAGAACCATACTCGCTAGATTTTATGTAATACTCGCTAGAATTTATGTAATACTCGCTGGATTTTAAGATCCGATACTCGCTATAAAATTTGACCAAACTCGCTAAGAAAAGATGGAACTCGCTAGGAATTTTGATCCATACTCGCTGGATGTCAAACAAACTCGCTAGACCCTAAAAAAAATCATACTCGCTAAGAGAGAATCAAAACTCGCTAAACCCTAAAATACAAACTCGCAAAAACATTAAAATGATTTAGGACCTAATCTTAACGTGAACAAAAATGTTTAAAAGATTGAAAAACTATTAAGACTTTATGAAAAACAAATTAGAAAAACTAGAAAAGCCAAAATAAGCTTAAATAAGC
>LBNU01024686.1:0-22915 GCA_014162995.1 Artemisia annua | reverse complement strand
GGCGTGAGAGTAAGTAATCGTGTTTTAGGGTTGTGAAGAGTTAGGGTTTGTAAGTCGTACCTTTGTGAGAGCTATGACGCCCTCTATATATAGACACGAAATCCTTGTTGGTTTCGTGTTCCGCAAACCTTGGTGTATCCCGCGTATCGCGGATATTTGATACACATCCTATAATTAGGAGATATCATTATCACATTCCTAAATAAGCATTGGGCTTGGGCCTTGTGGGCCAAAGCCGTATAATTGGTAGTCCAATTATTATTAAACTGGCCCACGCGTAGTGGACTTACGTATTGGTATTGTTTACCAAACGGGTTCATGACCCGGTGTAGACTATACGTCATCACATAATAAAATAACTTAACATAGAAGGTATTGTAATTTTTTACCGCTGAATAACAAAATAACTTAACATAGAAGGTATTGTATTTTTTGACCATATATCCATAATCACCAAATTCGACTATTTTTTCATTAATGATTGTTAAAAGATAAAAGTTTAAAGCGGGGCAAGTGGCACGTCGGCATAACAACATAGCAATTTAGCTTTTGCGTACAAGTCAACTCCTAAACAAATCGACTAATGTTTGTTTTTTCTTCTCTCGGTTAACCTACACCCAATCTTTAATTAAATTAAGGTGCTTGGGTTTGCAAAACTGCATAATATTAGGATTTTACTCTTCAAGTTTATTATCATAAATTATAAACCGTCTTATTTAGAAATACATATATAAAAACACTAATGAGACATTTTATTCAGGGGCGAAGCCAAAATTTTAAGTTAAGAGTGGTCAAATTTAATGTAAAAATTATAGCAATATATATTGCGCAAAAAAATAATAATAAATAAATTAATAAATAAATTTTTTTTAACCCATCATACCCTAACACAATAATATCATGTTAGTTAAGTTATTTGTTTTTGATTTTTTTAACAGAATATCGATGTGAATAAAAAGGGCTAACTTCAAAACTATTTAAAAAATAACTTACAGGATCAATAATTACTTTAAAAAGTGGGCTGATTAGGGGTGCCTTAACGCCCACTAGTCACCCTACTAACTCTGTCACTGATCTTAATATTCACACACGAGTCTAAATTTTAAACCTAATTTGTAAAATACTTTGGGGTAGTAAACTGGGGGATGTCTCGAAAACGATCATAAGAAAATCCCGATTAAATAGTGCACATCTGAGTTAAAGGGTCGTCATTTTTTCTCTACTCATATAACATGAACATGTAAGGTGAAATGAGTCGGTGAAGCATTAAAACTTTCTAATGATCTCGCACCCTTATATATGATGAGACATTAAATCTTCATTACCAAAAAGCTTGTTTTAAGGGGAAAAGACACAATGCTAAGCAGTAGCGGAGCTATAAAATTTTTCGAGAGAGGGCCGAAACAAATTTTTTTCGGGAAATACATTAGATGGGAGGGCCGAAATAATTTTTTTTCCGTAAATACACATGAAATCGCAACTAAATACACTAATGGGCTTAGACCTAGGGGGTCTGGACCCTTTTCGGTCCTCATATAGCTCCGCCCTTGATGCTAAGGTTGTATTTAGTTAAAAAATTTATTTAAAACTGAAAATTTATTTAGTCACATATTTTTTAAAAGATTGTCAAAAAAATGAACACACTTCTCACATTTTAACTAAAGAACTAAAGAGTCCAATTTATCTTTCTCTACTTTCATCACTCACTAAAACATGAAAAATGTAACATCACCTAAGCGGTTTTCAAAATTCTCAACATTTTTGTAGAAAACAAAAACCATTCCTTTCTCAATAAAACTAGAAAGGAGAAAGCAAGAACTATTACAACTACACAAGACCTAAATAATTCAGCTACACATGGAGCATTTTTTTTGTTCACTAAACTAGCGATATTAATTGCAGTTAGTCATTAGTTTGAATTTAAACATAAAAAGCAATTGGTTGTGGTTGAACATATTTTACAAATAGCATTGACTCCATATCCTGATAACCTACGTTTTCTATTTGCTATAATAAACAGTTGGAATGAGACATATAAGACGAGGTATACTCCAGAGAACGAACCGGGATAAGGATTGGAAAGAATCTAGAATGAAATTATGGAAATATGGTTATGTGAAACAATTGCAGCACAACCAGCTGGTTATCTGGATATGACTTTGAGACAAATCGTGCAATCTATAAAATATAAGTTAACGAACTTGATTCAAAGTTTACAATTCACACTATAGTTTGAGAAAAAGTGCGACATTTTTTGTATGTCATCTAAAAATAGTACGGAGTATAAATTGAAGTACTCGCTGGTCAAGGTTTCTTACATCATGCTGGCTCTGAATTTGTACATCTTGGGTTCTAACTTGTACATCTTGTCAAGGTTTCTTACCTCAATGAGATACCATATTAATATTTGAAGATGGCAACAGATGAATAATGACCTAACTTGCAGATAATGGCTGGTGACAAGCTAAGCGCGTCCAACCCTATGTTGCCACAGTTGACCAAGTGTGACTGTGTGTGCATGTGTAAAACGAAAACTCGTTGACGAGTGACATGTGTGGCGGTTACGATAGCAGGTAATGATACTCGTTTGAACTTGACGCAGATCGTTTACCAGAACAAAATGCTCGTAATATCCCGTATAAAATTTACGTATAATATACCTTATGTTCATAGTTTTATTTTTGTAAAACAAACCTGTCATGTACTAATTAATTATCGTCTAATATGATAATTTACGTACTCGTTAAAAGATATACATGCATGCTACCTTAATTTACGTACTGATCCAAACAGTTTACAAATAAAAAGAAGAATTGATAATTAACTACATATATCAAATAGCCAGTGACGAAGCCAGAATTTTAGTTAAGGGTGAGCCAAAAAACAATTTAGTGTTTAGCCTACAAATTAATATCGCTAATACGATACCTTATTCTTAAGGACATTATAGCCATTTTTTTTAGAACAAGTAAAAAAGAAATGTTAAACTACTACTCAAATAAACAAAAAAGCATAACTAACTAATTGGAAAATGCTTCAAAATGTATGAAATCTTTATGTTAAGGATGGGCCAAATGAATTTAGAGAGACCAATGTAGTACAAGTCTATGAATACATTGGCTTCTATTCAAAATTTTGGGGTTGGCCATGGCCTACCCAAGTCATAATGTAGCTCCGTCAATGCAAATAGCCATTCAAATTTATAAACCTTTTGAGACCTTTTGAGGTAATAAACTTATTTTCACTCTGATATAAATATTTTTGAAGTTTTATAATTGTTCATACAACATATCTATTTAATATCTTGAGACTATGAAAAGACTTAAAGTTCATAAGCTACATATTATACATATGAAATGAATATCCGCTATAGTTAAAATAAAACATAAACTTTCTTAGTATTCATAGATCTATTCTTACACCTCGACCGAGGCAGAGCTAGTAGGGTGATTAGTGGGTGCTAAGGCACCTCTAATCAGCCCACTTTGTTAAGTAATTATTGAGCTCATAAGTTATTTTTTAATAGTTTTTGCAGTTAGTCTCTCTTATTATTTGTTAAAAAATAAAAAACGAATAACTTAATTAATATGATATTATTGTGTTAGGGTATGATGGGTTAAAAAAATTCATTTTTTGAGCGATACATGTTGCTATAACTTTTATGTTAAGTTCTGCCTCTCTTAACTTAAAATCTTAGCTTCGTCCCTGACCTCGGCCCATAATGGATGCTCACAGCCTGTAAGTCTTAGATACAAACACAGTGGTTTATGAAATCGTTTAATACTCTTAATTGTATATGTCGTTAATCATAAATATCAGGTACCCTCATGAAAGCTAAATATAACAAACCAACGTTTCTATTACAGTAGATGTCGCCTATATCTTTATCATAACATCCAAGATAATAATTAGTGTACGTTTTCTAGTGTTTTATGTTGTTTTTTATGTGGTTCGTTTTCAATGCCACACATATAAAAAAGGACTTGATAAATGTTTATTACGTCGTCAAAAAAGCTCAATATTGCTTGCAGGGGCGAAGTTAATAGGGTGACTAGTGGATGTTAAGTTATCGCTAATCAGCATGAGCTTCGGCTCAAACTTACAAATACCAGACAAACACGAATGAGTCCACTAACATAAACTAGAGATATATATAAAAAGGCTGTGCCTTCATCTTCAAAGTTGGTTTTGGGAAGCTTTCAACTCTTGATCATTGAAAGTTTTGGATAACCATATGAGATAAACGAGTTATAGTGATGCAAAAATTTGGCTTTTAGCTCTGTTATTGTCCACGATTCTCCGCCAATTCAAAGATTATATGAAGTACTTTCTCATTTTTAGATTTCACATATGAACTGAAAGTAAAACGCATGTTGTGTTGTAATTGTATTCGTAATTCAACTAACTCTGGTAGAAACATGTTGTGACGACGTACCGTTTCCTAACACACCTTGCTAGTGTTTTTATTTTTTATTTATTTACTTTTTCAATGTACTTTATCCATACAGATTTTTTTTCCGTGATGACATGTTCCTTATTGGTAGAACAATTTTAATCATCAAAATCATTTTTCAGATGGAAAATGTACGTTTCAAAATTTAATGGTAGTTTGGTGGTTGTTGAACAAGACAGGATAGCAAAATGATTTTTGATGATGAGGGTGATTTGCCGGTGGAAGTTGGTCTTGGTGGTGCACACGTGGGTGCTGTGGCGGCTCAATTTATTATGGGTGTCAATTGTCGACACGACACGATAAACGACACGAACTCAACACGAAGTTAAACAGGTTTGAGTTGAGGATAAACAAGTTTGGGTTAAAAACAGGTCAACCCGTCTAACCCGTTTAATAAATGGGTCGTGTTTGGGTTGAGTAAATATTAAACAGGTCAAACAGTAAACCCGTTTAAGTATATAATACTCTAAAATTAAAATATATAACACGCCTTTTTATTTTTGATGTGGATTAAATGTATTCTGTTATGAACTTAATACGATTAAATTACGATTATACCTCTTATATCATATAAATCGACGCTTATAACCGAGAAAATCGTCGTACACTTATTTGTCTACTATTTTTATCATATTTTAAATTCTTACTCCCTCCGTCTCAAATTAATAGTCTATATTTCTATTTTAGGTTGTCTCAAAAAAATTGTCCACCTTCCCTTTTAAGTAATAAATAGGGAATTTAGTAGAGGAATATTCTAAATGAGTGGTTAAAAATTGTAGTGGACCCACTTTTATTAAACTTTGTAATGTTTGTCTCCGGACAATAATTTTGAGACTGAGGAAGTATATCATTTTGGCATTTAAACTAGTTAAATCAACAAACAACCAACCTTATTCATTACTTGACCTATTTATTTAAACAGGTTAAACGGGTCAAAAATGGGTTACACGTATTATGCAGGTGCGGGTTAGGGTTGAGTTTCTTGACACGATTAATAAATGGGTCGTGTTTGGGTAGATGTTATACTAACCCGCCAACACGCGAACCCGAATAGGTAAACACGAACACGACTCGATTGCCCCCCTACAATTTATCACAAAAATAATTGGTCGTACTTGACCGACCTTTTCTCTTTGCTTTTTGAACGATTAAAAAAACTACTAAAAATTACAAACCATTTTAGAGATATATTTAACAAAAGTAGTATTGCTGAAATTATTGCTGAAGCTATAGATGAAGATTATATAAAAAAATATTTTTATAAGCTACATGAAATAACATTTGATTTTGAGAGATTATAAAAAATCATTTTTTAATAATCTCTTATAAGTTACATCTGTCAAACGAAACTTATATTTTAGGAATAGGAGTGGGGTTATCCCCTAAGGAGAGGCTCGCGGTTGATATTTCTGCCCGATGATGCGACACTAACTCGAGCCAACAACTGACAACTAACATCTAACAACTAACCCGCCGTTCAAAAAAAAATAATAATAATAAAAAATAAAATAGCTTAATTTATCAAAAAAATAAGTATAATCTCTTAATAAATTGGTGTACCAATATACACTCCTAAACAAAAACTCCTAACCTAAAACAAAAGCCACCGAAAAATAAAAGAACAACCCCTTAAAACACACTACCTCGAAAAACAGCGCCTAACCATCAACCCAAAATATAAGAACACCCAACAAAACACATTGATATATCACCACGTAACACCTCGAGTTATCGGCACCTAGCAACACCTAATAGCTTGACACATCTCAATAATATCTCTTTTTCGCCTTTGGTAGCTAGAACTATCTGAATCGTAATAGGAATCAAACTCACCCTTATCCGAATACCCGATATCTTCCATTGATTTGTCAATCACAAACCGACAACACCATTTAAGACAATTCGATAATGTTTACATTTCAGATCCTTCTTGGAATATAACTTTGACAACCACCTCCGTGACAACATGATCCTTCAAAGATATGGTAGCAGGCCCATGCACGCACATATGACCCATATAGCGAAGACTTTGGCAGTTTGGCCCAATAAAACTGTACTAAAAACACTTGGGTCTAGACCAACATGTGAATTCAAATATAAGCCCACAAAAATAAACAAACGTAAAGTGATTCGTATGATTGTTGATTATTTATCCACTGTACTAGAGGTGCAAATATAGAACCGGTTTTTTTTAAAACCGGGAAAAAAGCCGCAACCGGTTTTTTACAAAACCGGTTTTTAAAAAAACCGAACCGGTTAGACCGGTGTTCGGTTTTTTCTCCAGACCGGTTTTTTCGGTTATATAACCGGTTTTTAAAAATAACCGGTTTAAACCGTTTTATATATATATATATATATATATATATATATATATATATATATATATATATATATATATATATATATATATACAAGTGGCCCTTATAAAATATATATTTTCGATATCTTTTTCCTAATAAAACAAAACCCCTAGTGGGGACTTTTCCATTCAAAACATACCTAATTAAGCAATATCTATATATTTTATTTTATTTTTCTAAATATATATTTAATAAAAAAACCCTAAATATTTCCATATTTGGCCAAAATTTTAAAAAAAATCGTTTTTATACGTTTCTTTATTAAAAATTGTATAAAAAATCTATGTGTCAAAAATATAATAGAAAAAACTTTAAAGAAGGCGGAGTCACTCCACAAGAACCTTAGGGGTTAAAATAAAAATTGAAACAAACGAAACCACCATTTGAAACAAAATCTCAAATCCCCGACATCATCTATGATTCTATGAAATTGTAACCTTCATCGACAAAATCCAATCGGATTTGTCGAAAGAAACAAATCAATAAGAAGTGTTCAATTTAATCTTTCAAGAATAAGAGGTATGTAACATGGATTATCTTAAATTTAATTTTCTCATTGGCCAATTTTAAAGTCTTCTGTCACTCACATAATTGGGCATGAACCCTAAACCAACATTAACAATTCAATATTAAGGGATGCTAAACATGAACCATTTTTTTTATTAATTTTATTGGTATTAATTTGTGAAAAATTACTAAATGATTTTGTTTATACGTATCTGATTGTGCTCACCATTTGTTGATTTTGTTTGATGGCAGGGATTAGGAAAAGCACTCATTGATACCATATCATAAACGGTTTAAATTGCGACTCATTGTATTGACATATTAATTTAGCCATTAAATCATTTTATGTTAGGATGATCCAATACCTTATCAGCAATGATGTGGTAAGGGAACCTTCCCATGGCATTGCTTTGACAAAGTATTTATGTGCTAGAAAAACTATTTAAATTTTTAACCATTAAATAAGAAGTTATGGTCGAGATTATATGTTATAGTTTGTATTTCATTCGGCCTTTAATTCCTTTGCATGTGAAATTGTGAATATAATTGTTTATATGCAAAGTACATTTGTATATAATCTTACTTTCTTGTGGTGCAGGCTGAAAAGCAAATGATGGGCACTACTGACCGAATAGGAAATCACAAGATGGAAACTGTCAAACTGGCATAACAACAAGAAGCTATAGCAGAAAATGTGTGGAAAAGAGTGGGAGCAAGGTAGAAACTGTCACATGAAGGTTGGTATTTCCATGGTAAAAAAAGGTTATAAATTATAACATCTTTTATACTGAATTTCTACCATGGAACATTAAATAATCAAAATCTTAAACTCAATAAGATTATCATGTTAAACTAGAACAGAAAGATAACATTTTACGTGGTCTTAGTGGGTATTGTGTTCTGTCCAAACCCAAACGGGTACAATGGGTCATAACGTCGGTCTCCAACATTCATGGGTAACTCATCAACCGACTTAAACCAAATATAGGCCAGCTTTCCTGCAAAACCATAGTCACCAACAGAACGTTGGTGACACCTTGGCCTTCTAATACAGGAAGCCAAGCTGCTACAAGTGTGTCTATGGCTCCTTAGTTTATTGGATTATGATTTGGACTATAGTTTATGCATACAAAATCCATTTGTTGAATGGTTAACTTTAGCTTTGTTTTACAAAGTTTATTTTATCCCATTTATGAATTTTTTTGCCATAAAATTACACTTTGGGTGAGTTTCACTCTGTTTGACCCATTTCCATTGTATATACAAGTATGGTCATTTATAGCATAATGCTTATATTTTATTTGAAGTTTGACATTGTTAAAGTCATTTGGTTAAAGCTTTTCAATATGAACTTATAATATTGAATCTATATTACTGTGCTTGCAGCCCATGAAATGTAAACGTCGGCAATCGAAAAATATGGAGAGAAAAATCAAGATACTTAATCAGTAATGTAATTTCACACATTTTTATTTGTTTGAATGTTTATTAGAAATAGAAATTTCATTAAATTCAACTTATGTCAAACCCTTGCGCGTTAACCTTATGATGAGTTGATATCAAGTTCTGAAAATTTTTAAAGTTTTGTGGTTAAATGTAAAATTAAAAAGAAAAAAGAAACAGCTTGAAATCTAAACCCTACTAATCGATCATATCACCTTACGCATTTCATGTCTTTGTTTTTATATCGCAAATTTATGAGTGCAATGTTTATTCTTTTTTATGATTTAAGATATTTAAGTAAGGCATGCATTAATGCTTTGATATAGGTGGTCACGGAAACATATTTAGCATTAATGGTTTTATATAAGTGGCCACGAAGAATATTTAATAAGAATTCATACATTATGGTTATAGGGACAATCTTGCTATACTATCAACGCATTCTAAACTCTATAAACATACTATATTGTGAATATTAATCCACTATCTAAAACCTCAACCGAAAACATGTTATCTACTACATGACAATACCTGAAAATTCGCATGATGTCATATATGCATAAGTAAACATGAACTGCATGACTTAATAGCATACAAACATGTGATGCAACTAACTCTATATGCAAGGATCAAACAATAGGTTTCAACAAACAATAGGTTTAAGTCTAAGCATACCATACCTTATTAATGGTGAATTCTTAAATTCCTCAAACCATCGCTTAATATAATGCTTTTTTAAGCATGTGGTATAAATTAAGCTGAGTCTGTTTTATGTAGCTGCAAAGGGATACAGGTCATGATAAATTCCTATCAGCGACATATTTAAAGTTTGTGAAAGTTAATGTATTCGTTGCTTGATGGCTTGATGCCTTGATGGAGTCTCTATTTTAAATATCCAGTTTTGCTTAAAGTAATTTTACATGCTCAGTAAGTATTTTATTACGGTTAATTATGTGATATAAACACGCATCCAAACACTCCCTTAGATTCTAATAGTTCCTGTGTCTATATGTAGATTCGAGAGTCACTATTGGGTTCCCGGCATGATATAAGCATATGATTTGGAGCAACTTCATTGCTGAATGTGAAGAAGCTATCGAAATATTTAAACCCACTAAGAAGTTGTTTGACTCTTGAAAGAATGTAGAAATTTATTACCTGAATTCTAAGCCACATGTAGTGGCCCTGCCTTTCCCTCAGGGCTTCCTGTTAATGTGCAGAGACTGGAACAATTATATATGACGGGTGAGTTTAGTGATGTGGACATAAGCATTGAAGGTCATGGTCTTATTGCTTGGTCTCATAAAGTTATTCTTGGTGTGTGGAGTCTCCCATTTATCAATGCAAGCTACTCCTTATTTTATTTTTTTTGAAAGGCAAGCTACTCCTTATTTATGTTTATATACTTTAGTTATATACTACATATAAAAGCTTCATCGTGGTAGGATCTTACGACCTTTATCCGATTTTGTGAGACAACAGTAGGATCACGATTTTCACTAGAAGCTTATTTTTATCAATATGCCATTTTATTAATTGACACCGTTACTTATTACTGAGATTGTTAGTTTGATCTACTTAATCTGGGGACAACAGTATTGACACGGTTTTGTGTCGCTCCGCCTAGGTTGAGGTATTACAGTATTGGTGCAGAGGCTATTTATGATGCAAACAAAGAAATTAAGTTGGATGCCTCGATACCAAAGGCATATCTGCGCAAAGGCTGAGTAGTTTTTGAATAACTCATTAGTTGGTTAGCAAGTTATTGATATTTGTCATGTCTATCATTTAAACATTCCATCTAAACATCCAGTCTAAAAAAATCGTATGTGACCTTATTGTTTTATTACTTATGTTTTGTTTGTGGGATAATGTGATTGAAATCATAGCAGTTCATGTGATCCTTTGAATGCTTAATAGGATTATAGCAAATAATTTTCATGTATTGTTTCTTAAAGTGAAAGTAAGCACCAGATACTAAAGGATATTGTCATTTATGTTTTGGAGAACCAAAATTTTGGGTTAATGTGAACTTTCTAGAGTAGTTATGTTATTACGGCGAAATTGGACGCGGAAGATTTTACTCAGTCACTTATCATCATGAATAGGTCGATTAGCTGGGATTTTGTCTCTAACGAGTAAGTAATCAAATTCTTAGGATTTAGTTATAAAGAAAATGGGGCAAAACTTGTCCAAACATAAGACCTCATATATTTTATAAGATAAGATGTTATTAAGCTAATATGGTATTTGTAATCATCTTTGACACGCTAATTATATATAAAAAATCGAATACTTATTTGTTTTAGAAATAAAGAGTTTATGTACTAACTTAATTTGACCTGTTTTTGCTTGGCAGAACTGCATGTTTCATCTTGAAGTATATTATACCGCTAAAACAGCTTTTCAAGCTGGTGCTTCTTTAGTTTTAGAAGATGCAAGATTCAGTGAATGGATAAAGAAGTGTGACAAATGTATGTACATGTCTTTTTAGTTCACTTTTTTTTATAGACATGATGGTACTTTTTGGTAAGTAAATTAAGACATGACTTTTGATGATTTTTCTTTGCTTATTGGAACAGAGGAAAGAAGGTGAAAGCAAAAGTTTCATACTTTGGTTAATCCTGCTGGCCATTCTCTTGGACTTCTGTAACATGTTTGTGTTTTTTTAGGGTATCCTATATTTGTTTGGATTTTTATATTTAATATGGAATGATTATCTTTAACAAATAGTGGCAAAATTATGGGCATACATGGGTTATGTATAATAAAATAATAAATATAAGCTTCTAAATGGTCTTTTGATAATGACGTGATATGAAAACAGTGGACATCAATATGGGATGCGTTTGTATATAAGAGATGTATTAATATAAAATATTCAATATATATCCTATACTCCCTCCGTCCCAAAATTATTGTCCAGTTTGAATTTTCAAAGTCAAACTGGTTCAACTTTGACTATAAATATATATATTTTTATTATATAATACTTGATGAGAATTATACCATTGAAAAGTACACTTAAACCCAATCTATTTCTATATTTTGCATCAAATATTATATAACACCCACAAAAATATTTAAGGTCAAAGTTGAAAAAGAAAGACTAAAAAAGTCAATAGTGGACAATAAATTTGAGACGGAGGGAGTAGTAAACATGAAGTAATTATAAAAGATAAAATTTGCTCGCATTTGATGGTGGTATGAACTAACTATATAGAATAGTTGTTATTAAATAAATTTTCATGTTTGTTGATCTCTTTGTTAGTGTATATATTAATGTATGTATATAAGTAACAAAAGCCGTTGGTAAGCAAAACACTCATCAACTTCGACTGCACATCGAAAACTAAAAAATGCTTATCGTGCATCGAGAGACATTTTAGTTTATTTTCAAGCTCATTAGTTACATGTCATTTCACAAAATTGTGCGATAAATAACAATGTATTTTACTATATATATGCAGTGGAATACATAATTGGACCGCTTTTGTACATTTTTACACATTCCAACTATTCCAAAAAAACCTCACCACCACCTTACTGTTTTAAATCTTATTCAAAATAAAGTGATATCAACAATTTTGATAATTCTTCATATGTTTTAATTTTTTTTTGAAAGGCATTTTATTAAAACCAACAAAACAAAACAACTACTAAGAATAAACCCTCTGGGACATGCCCCAAAAGGCAAACACCACAGACCACTAAACAACAAGACATGCTCCAGAACAAAGCCAAACACAAACACTAAAAACCCTCACATGCTACAAACGCATGAGATATGAGAATGCAGGCACATATAACAAAACTAGACTAGAAGGCTCGACCCCCACACCATTAGCTATACCAACAAGCCCGCCACTAAGGGAGAAAAAAAACAACTAATTTGCTGCAGCAACATAACAAGCCTACACATCAGGTTTCCCACAGAGTGCAGGTCTCACAATCCATTTTTTCCAAGAAAACTTGTGCTCTTTAGATCTTCTGGTGATCCACTCGAACGTCTTAATTTTAATTTCCTGAGAGACTTTTGAGCTGCTCTCAATCTTCGCTTTGAAAACTCTCAAGTTCATGCTTTTCCATATATAATATGCAGCAACTAATAACACATCTTGCAAAAGAACTCTTGCCTCTTTTTCCATTCCGACAGCCCCTCTATGACATAACATATCTTTTAGCGTAAAGACATCCACTGGGCCAACTTGCCACCAAGCAAAAATCATATCCCACACGTTCAAGGCTTTTTCACACAACACCAAGCAGTGATCTATTGATTCCACTACATTATCATAGGTTGGACACAAAATGGAATCAAGATCAATACCTTTATTGTCAAGCTCCACCCGAACCGGTAACCTTTCGAGCACTGCCCTCCATACGAACACATTGATTTTTACAGGAACAACCTTATTCCACCCTGTTTTGACTATCCCAACCAACCTACTAACCCTCCTTTCCTTAATCCAACAAGCCAAAGATCTAACCGAGAGCACCCCGTTCAGGTCAATCCTCCATTTCCATTTATCTGCCCTATGTTGACTAAACCTAACATTTTCCAGTAGCTCTATTAGGTTATCTAAGTCTCCAATCGCCCTACCCCTAGGAGGTCTAATCCAATCCCACACCCACTCCCACACTCCCTCCACCCATCTACCCCTACAACGCGCCATAACATCTTTATTTCTTTCTAAGTGAAACAATCTAGAGAATCAACTACATAGATGCACGTCAAGTTGTACTAATACTTTATTATATTATATGTTTTAATACTTTATTATATATGTTTTGAATCACATATACATTATTCAAGTCAGGTTGCATTAAGCTTATTAAAGTTTAAGTCAAAAAAATCAACAATTTGGTTTTTTAATATATAAAAATACATTATTCAAGAATATCAAAAAAAAAACCTTGTGCACTTACGGACATTATACTTACACATAGTCGCTCTCTTCATCGTATAATGCAAAACTAAAAACCATAAACAAAACAAAAATAATTAAATTATTTGTTTTTTAATAAATAAAAATACTTTATTCAAAAAAATTAGAAAAAACCCCGCGCGTGCGCCTAGTATATAAATAAAATAAATACAAATGTAAAAATTTTATAAAAATTGTTGGGTATTATAGATTTGATGATACAAAACAAGAAGAATGAAACATGAAGGGGTTAAAGTGACAAGATGGAAAACTACAAAAAGATGGAGGATTTGGAAGATTCTAGAAGAATATTTAGTTTCCTAATTATATTATAATTGTCTTTCTTGTAAACCCTAGATGTCTCTAGTATATAAAGAGACATAGGGTCATTAGTTTCATTGTACGTACAAGATGTAAACACCAAAGGTGTGTGTGTGTGGGAACCTAGGCGTAGGGATTTGGGAAAACGCTTAGGATTAGTGGTTAGTTAGTTGGTACAGTCTCAAGGTCGTTCTACCTTGATCAAGTAGAATTGGGGCTGTTAATGATTGTTTATTAGTGTTAGAGATTATGAATGTAAAACCTTGTTCATAATAATGTTGATTCTATGTTTGAATATTCCGCCTTCATTATTATGTGTTCCTAGATATAATATTAGACTTAGTCTAAGAGCTACAACGATCTTCTCAATTGGTATTAGAGCCTGGGGCTCTTGATATCTAGGGATTACAAGGTTTATTGGTAAAGAAAACTGGTTTGGAAAAGTTATACGATCGACAGTTATAAGGTTATTAAAATTTATTGGTTTTAAAGGTTTCGTATATGCTGCTGCTGATTGATCGAGGTCTATTATAGTGGGTCGGTGAGTGATTATATTTGTCGTCTTGCGCATATGATGGTACTCAATTCATGTTTAACCTCGTACATTATTGTGCTTTACTTTTATATTACCTCGTACTGTGTTATCTTTCGATGATATTTAATTAAGGCCATTTTCCCTAAATGCCCCGACGGTACAAAAGTACCAACCCCATTCACCCCAAATTTTTTTCCCTATTCACCCCGGGGACGACTAGATCCAAAAAAAACTTGGGCAACTCCCACCATAGTTGGACAAGTGTCCCTATGATGTGGTCCACCATGTACTTACATAGCACTAGTTATTCTAGCTTAATTTTTGGGCGGCTGGGCCAACATTTCTTGGGCGACTTTGTTTTTTAGACTATTAATGAAAAAGGTGTTAACTACATTTTTAGTCCTTGTTATTTGCTTGGTATTTCATTTTTATCACATATATTCTTCCTCTTATTATAATCAATTACGTAATATACACTCTTTCTTATTCTCAGTTGATATTTTTGACTTGTACAACCCAGATCCAAAAATACATATCCAATATCTCACCTTAATTTTAAAATACATCACAATAAAAAAAGCATGTTGAAGATCATCATCTTTACTCAGTAATGAAACTTCATAATCTCCATTTCTCACTCGTAGTCTTCCCCATTCCCTTCATCATTATAAATTATCAACTACAACACATATGTTTTTTACACATATATAAATCTAAACTAAACCTTCATCACTTTGTTCTATCCATAATTTCAAACAACTAAAAAATATAAATATAAATAACCACAATCAATCATTATTACAATTAAATGGAACCTAACAAATACAATAATTGACCACTTTGTTCTTCCATAATTTCAAACAACTAAAAAACCAACATCATTTTAAAATTCGTCATCATAGTTGACAACGGATCCGTATGATCTGGATGGTAAGGAGTCACGGTGGATCTGGATGGCAGCGGATCCGTATGATCTGTGGTGGTGAGGAGTCACGTGAATCTACATGGCAGCGGATCCGGGAGGTGCTAGGGATTTGTGGGTTGAGGATGATTATATGGGTTGGGGATTTAGTGGTTGTGGTTCTGTGATGGTTACACTCTCGCTGGAGGTGTGGGTTTCGGCGGTGGAGTGGTATTCAATGGTGGTTTGGTTCGGTGGTGGACATGGGTTATTGCGGTGGTGGGGATTATTATTGTAGATGAGAGTGAGTTGTGGATTGATTTGTGTGTGTATTTTTGGGTTAGTGTGTGTGGTTTGTTTTTGGAGGTGAAAGAAAAAGATGTTAAGTTAATCTACTCCAGGAGATGTTGGTCTTGAATTGTATTTTTGGGAAATAAAATGTGTTTTTATTTTAAAAGAGGAAGAAAGAGTGTGACAAAAATGAAATATCAAGCAAACCACAAGGATCAAAAATATATTATTTAAAAGACTATAATTTTTCATTAAAAGTCAAAAAAGTCAAGTCGCCCAAGAATGTAGGTCCCAGTCGCCCCAAAAATATGGTAGCTTTAGTAGTACTTTGCAAGTACATGGTGGACCACATCATAGGGACACTTGTCCAACTATGGTGGGAGTTGCCCAAGTTTTTTTGGGATCTAGTCGCCCCCGGGGTGAATAGGGAAATTTTTTTTTGTGGTGAATGGGGTAGTGATAGTTGTACCTTTGGGGTAAATAGGGAAAAAGCTCTTTAATTAATTATTACGGCATGGGATTTTGCAAATTGACGACTGATGTGAATTGTGGGGTAGACGTTTGTAAGCATTGTACAAACTGATTTCTTCGAATATTAAACTAATGTATTTTTTTGTGACGGTGGATGTATTAAATTGATTTTAATTGTGATTCGTCTATCACATGGTGTCAAGAAAAACTGTTAAAGAAGAATGTTTTGAAGTAATTGTTAGAAGTTCTTGCTGCTACTGTGATATATTTGATTGGCGACAAAGATTTGTTGATGTTCGATTGGCTGTCTACAACTCGTGTACTAATTAAATCGTGGGCTGTTTCAACAACTAATCTCGTACGATCGATCATTAATTTTATTATTTAATTCGAATGAGATCATGGGTCGGTTTATTTGCAATATTTGATTCCAAGTGATTTTATTGTTCGAATAGGATTGGTTATTATATTGATTGTTGGGTTACTGAAGCAGAGAATTTGTTGATGTTCAATGATTATTGATTCAAAGTACTGCTACGCTTACTTCTCCAAAGTACTGTTATGAAGCAAAGTACTGCTCGTCTCTTCCAAAGTACTGCTGGTATTTTCCAATGTACTGCTCACTATATCAAAGTACTGCTACATGGGGTTTCAAAGTACTGCTTGATATATTAAAGTGCTGCTCTCACATACAAGGTACTGTTGCTCGTTTGTTTTAAAGTACTGCTCCAGTACTATTTATTGCAAAGTACTACTGTGTTTAAATGATTTATAGAGACACATAAAGAGCTTTATGGTTCAATAATTATGCATGATTTACGAGCAGTGAGGGGAAGTACATATGATTGATCAGTTTGATTGGTTTTGGATTACACACACAGAATGGTTATTTGATTCACACACACAGGAAGAAGTTTTGTTCTTAAAGGTTTTAAAAGGCTCGTATTTGGTTCTTATGGATTAATTGATTACAAAGAAGGTTGAATATCATTTATTTGATGTTGTAGTTGCGTTTCACATGTTTGTGTTCTTATCATATAGCTTGATGAATCTAGCAATGTGTGATTTTTCTTATGATGCTCTATGCACACATTGGCTATCACTTAAAGGAGTTACATTGTAGTGCTCAGTGTCTCATATTAGTTGAGGATTTTGTCAAGGGATTGCGGTCTACTTATATTTATGGTTTCGTATAAGTATGGAGTTCCGTGGATAGTACAAGATTTAAGACACAAGTTTGGGTAATTCTACTTCTTCATCAAATTCGTTATACTCGGTTTTCTTCACAAGTGATCATTACAAGGAGCCTACAAAATTGAAGATTCAAGAGATGGTAAACATATTGGTTTCAGGGGAAGCTTATTAATTAAATGTTCAACCATCTACATGCACCACTCAAGGGGAAGCTTTCAATTCGTTCACTATTTGTTGATAACAAAAGGGGAAGAAATCTTGGAGTCGCATAACATAGTTTAAGAGGAAGACAAGATTGTTTCATTCATGGCGAGATTTAATTATCTCAATTTCTCTACTTCGTCTAGGGAAGTTCATACAAGATTCGTGGTTGTTTTGTTACCATCAAATAGGAGAAGATTGTTGGGTATTATAGATTTGATGATACAAAACAAGAAGAATGAAACATGAAGGGGTTAAAGTGACAAGATGAGAAACTACAAAAAGATGGAGGATTTGGAAGATTCTAGAAGAATATTTAGTTTCCTAATTATATTATAATTGTCTTTCTTGTAAACCCTAGATATCTCTAGTATATAAAGAGACATAGGGTCATTAGTTTCATTGTACGTACAAGATGTAAACACCAAAGGTGTGTGTGTGGGAACCTAGGCGTAGGGATTTGGGAAAACGCTTAGGATTAGTGGTTAGTTAGTTGGTACAGTCTCAAGGTCGTTCTACCTTGATCAAGTAGAATTGGGGCTGTTAATGATTGTTTAGTAGTGTTAGAGATTATGAATGTAAAACCTTGTTCATAATAATGTTGATTCTATGTTTGAATATTCCGCCTTCATTATTATGTGTTCCTAGATATAATATTAGACCTAGTCTAAGAGCTACAACGATCTTCTCAAAAATATTCGGATATAATAAAAGATTTTCGGAAAAATAATTATTTTTACTATTTTAATTCGAAAGTAATATTTTTAATATTTAGGGTTTTATAAAAATAAAAAAATAAAAATAAAAAGTCCAGGGTAGTACCCTAAGACCTTACTTTGATAATAATACTAGGTGGAATCTACTTGCATAATGTTTGAAAATATATTACGACAATGAGCAACTTTACATGCTTTTAATGATAAACTTCTTAATAAAAATAGGTCCGTTATAATAAAAGTTATGATTGTATAATTGTATTGTTTAAATAAAAGTTATGAGAATATTGTTTAATTATATTTTTGATAATTAACAAGTTTATTAAATAAATGTTCGAAGTTTTTAGTAAAATTCCGGAGAAAAACGAACCGGTAAATAACAGATAAAAAATCTGAATCCGAACATTTATAACCGAAAAAAACGAACCGGTAAAAAACCGATAAAAAAACCGATTACGAAAATTTATAACCGGAAAAAACCGATTCCGAACATTTATAACCGAAGAAAACCGAAACCGAACCGAAACTGGTTATTAGAAAAACCGGTTTTTTTAAAAACGGTTTTTCTAAAACCGAAAACCGAAAAAAACCGATTTATTTGCACCTCTATACTATACAGCTCTTAATTTCCATGTGAACAAAAAAGTGCAATATTATAGCTTTTTACAAGTGAGATATTAAAAAAACCAATTACGAGAATGAACTTAACAGTAGGTGTTTTTACGAGAATGAACCATTTTTATACGGTTTACCAAGGTGACCAAAATGTGTCACCATCAAACTTTTCACTTTACATTGGCCATATTATCGCGCCCAAATCAATATCATCTCGCCCAAATCAATAAGATTCGCATTTTCTCTTGACTTGTCTGTTGCTTGTGTAATTCTCTTATCTCTATTTTTCCTCTTCCCATTTTTTCTCTCAAGAGCTAGGATAGCAGATAGCTGTTCATACTCTTCATCCTAGGATAACTGTTCATACCATTTTTAAACAATTTAATGAAGGTGGCTAGTACCCCGCAACATGCCTACTTTCCTGTAGATATTATGGCCCCTCATATTTGGTTTTAAAATGTTTGCTTGTAACGGTACGAAGAAATTAGACATGTCCACACCATAACTGTTCATACTATTAATGCTAGGATAACTAGGATGAAGCTTCTTCAACCTCGCTCCTCGCCTACCTCAGCTCCTCGCCTAGAATCTTTAAGTTTTCATCTCTCCTAGAACCTCGCATAGGTCCTCACCTAGCTCCTCACATCCTCGCCTAGAATCTTTAAGTTTTCATCTCGCCTAGAACCTTGCATAGGTCCTCGCCTAGCTCCTCACATCCTCGCCTAGAACCCTAGAACCTCGCGTGGATCCTCGCCGGCTCGCCCAGACACAAGACATTTTTTGCTAATGGCTCGCCTAGATCATTGCCTAGGGCTCGCCCAGACCCTCGATCGCTTAGATCCTCGCCCAATCCTCGCCCAGACCCATTTTGCATAAAACCCTCGCGTAGATCCTCGCCCAGACCCAAGAATACTCATCTAACGGTTACAAACTAATTTAGGAATACATCTAACGGATAAAATGTGAAATGTTCATTTTAGATAATTTTATAGGCGAGGTTTATTTTGGATAAGTAGTTGCATAAAATGTTCATTTTGGTAATTTACTCATATTAAAAGCTATGAATACTTTACAAGATGCTTCATTCGGGTGTTTGTTAAGCTGTTGTGGGCGCCTATGTAATTTCAACGTATTTTATATAAAATCAATTTTCAACCTTAACTTGAGACTTACAAGCTTAGATTGAGCTTGAGCTCAATAAGGCTCGGCTTGTTTCAAGCTTTTATCTAACCATCCCAAGTAGCCCACAAACGCTAAAAAGTTATAGATTGTCTAGATTTGACAAAGGAGTTAATATTTTCATTTAAAAAGAATTACTTTTATTGGTTAAGTCTATAAATTAGAAACGAACTTGTCAACTTTTTCAGTTATAGGTAACGAGGTGAGTAATTTACACATCTGATCATTCTAACTTTCAAATTCGTTTTTTATCACCAATTTGTTAACTGGCTACATGATAAACCTGTAAATATTGCCTATTTGTCATTTTTATTTTATTTCTATGTGTATGTGTTATGTTTATGTGTAATAATAAATTGTATAAACAGTCCTTGTTATCCGGTTAAATTGCAAGTTTAGTCCTTATATATTTTAATTTTTCTTTGAATGTTTTATTCCGTCCTTTTAATTTTACGTTTTATTCCTAATAATTGTTGATTATGTATTATTATCGATTAAGAAATGAATCACTTAACACGTTTCAATTAGTTTTACTTGGTGGACTAAAAATAAAAAATCATATGTATATATGTTATAATCTACATATTATTTTAGGAGAATACTTTTGAATTAAAAATTATATTTTATTATTCAAGCAAAATCACATGATGATACTTGACTTGCATGAGATGTTAGTGATATATGCTTTTAGTTTGCAAAACCCATGCTATCAATTTACAATGTGTTTTGTAATTGTGGTATTTCTTTTACTTATATTTTCGTTAAAATATGTAGCATATTTAGATAGCTTTGAAGATTGATTCATTTCCTTGATTGTGAATAACCATCATACCATGTTTACTAATGTACCTTTTTGTTTGAAAAATTGCATTTTCATAAGTTTGTGCTATTTACTTCTCATGTTTGATCATAAAATTACCAAATTAACATAGATGCTTACACTATAGCTTCTTTATTACATAAAGAAAAAAAAAAGATGTAATGGGTAGAACTCAAATTTAATCTTACGTTTATGTATAATGTATAAAAATAATTTTTCTCTGAAACCGAACTATATAAAGAAATTATAATTACTTATATAAGTAAATTATAAATGCATGAAAAAAATAACAAAGAGTACATTCGCAAGTCTTTTAGGTTTGTTTGAATCCTTACCGACCTTTCACTTTAGTGCAACTTTCTTTACAATTAGCCTAGATCATCAAGGTAAAAGACACCCATATTTTAGACCGTTGGTTGACACCCATAGTGTTATCAATGACAACAAACACCTGCTAAGTTTCATTAACTCATTGAAAGACATCTGCTAAGAATTCCTACCATAAAATTCCGCATATAAGCACTAAAATACATCTTTGGTACATTAAAAATACATTCATGTATTATCTAAATCAACAACTCAACTTAATTATACATTCATACCTTGAGCAGGCGTAGAAAATTCTTCCATGACAATCATGTGTTGATACTTAATCCTTCTCAAAAAACGCACACAACAAATTGCATTACACTTTAGTGTGTGTGATAAGATCATAAAACTGCAAAAACCACTTACATGTTGCATTATAGTGAGGATAACAACAAAGTTAGTTATAACATCAAATAAGGAAACTTCATATTAGAACTAAAGGGGTGTTTGGTTATGCTTATTAAAGGTGCTTATTGGTTTATTCAATTACCATAACACAATAAGTTTATTATAAAGCTATAAGCTTTTTTGAGAAGCTTAGTAAAAAACCCCCGAACTCACAACTAATTCTAACATAGGTTAGTGTGTTTATAGTAAAAACACAAACATTAAGTGTAGAAGTTTTCAATAAAACATAAAAAAACAAATTACTAAAAGTTGGTGTGTATAACAAAAAAGTTAAACAATAAAAAAGGTTACTAAAACTATCAGCTAGATAAGTCATAAGCAAAAGTTCTTGTTAATACAAATATCGCCTAAAAACGTTATTTATATTTTACGATCTTTGCTAAGTTTTGTTAATGACAAAGTACAAACTTTAGTTTATAAGTAATTCATCACTTTAGTTTTAAGTCTTGTATAAACTAGACTTAAAATTTCTTTTTAAACATAAACATAGTTTTTATTTCTTTAAAAAGAAAGTGTCACATCACATTAATAGAAAGTTTATGTGTTTGACCATCTTCGGTTCTTACACACTTTTGGAAGTATTCCACATTGAGTCAATGCATAAGTTGATGTGACCTTGTGTGTCATAACATAGTCTTTACTTTCATAAAAAGAAAGTGTCACATCTCATCAATGTGCACTTATAGTAAGTTTGTGTGTTTGACCATCTTTGGTTCTTACACAACTTTGGAAGTACTCCTCATTGAGTCAATGCATGATATAGATTGATGTGACCTTGTTTGTCTTAGAGGGATTTACTTTGTGTGCAAGTTTGGACATGTCAGTTCTGGCGGAACCCGGGGGTACACGGGCGGAACCCTTCTGAGGGTGCCGCCGTTTCCGCCAGAGCTGACACTTGGTTGTCTTTAAATATCAAACAACTTGCAAGAAATCCTTCATCACTTTAGGCTATATTATTCACATATCCTCTCATCTAACTCAGTAACATTTGACTTGTGTGATTATCTAATGTAGCAAAGGAGTTCACAAGTTCATCCAAGAAGTTACAAGTTTCAACTCATAAGTTGCAAGACTTGTTATCTTTGTTGTGTATAGACTTCGGTAGTTTGTACGTTAGTTGTATCATGTGTAGAAGTGATCGGTTTGTATTTTAGGCCTCAAAATACATAGTGTGTAGGGAGTGGTTGTACCCGTGTAAAGAAC
>LBNU01024684.1:64189-103740 GCA_014162995.1 Artemisia annua | reverse complement strand
TTTTTAAGCATGTTTCTCCCCACATAAAACAGTTAAAAAGTGGGCTATGAACTCACCTTAGTGGTACAGTAGATGTAGTGGTATCGTAAACTCAACGATGTTAGGCAACGGCTTCACACACAACCTAAAAAATAATGCAAGTTTTAGTTGATAGTCTAAGTCTGGTTTTATCGCGAATACTAGTCATTTAGTTACGAACGAATCTCGTGTTTGTTTAAATGCTTAAAGTATAAAAACAAGGTTATATATTTATATAACTTGTAAGTTAAATGATCGATGATCGATGTGAAGTTCGACATTGTGGACATTATTTGATATGCCTTAGTGTGACAATCTGTGAATATGAGATGTCGATGGTGCAATTTTTCAGCAGATATATGGCTCCAAAATATGTTGTGACAGGATACTTGGCAGATAATGCGGATGTTTATAGCCTCGGAATTACATAATTAATGCTTTAAAGATTGTGAGTGGGAAAAGCAATACAAATTATCGGACAAAAGAGGAGTTTGTTTACCTTCTTGATTGGGTAACTTTCAACTTTTGTTACAATGATAGAAAGTTGCAGACTTACGTTCTACAAGAGAAGGGGACTCTACTTGAACTGGCGTGCCCGAGATTTGATTCACACTATCTAAAATAAGAGGCAATGAAGAAGTTAAATATAGCTCCAATATGCACGAATCCATCGTCGATACTTAGACCGGACATGTCAGCAAGGATATTTTTAACACGTCTTTTATTGTTTATCATGTGAATATCACATGGGATGTCAGTTTGAGTTACGATGAACCAACAGAAATGCTATATCCACGAAATCCTGATACGGGAGATAAGAGAGTGTACAACTTATTAAATTTTATTCTGTCGTATATTTTGTTTTGTAATTAATTTATTATGATACTTATGATTGTTATTTTTATATATAATACATGAGCAATATATTTGTGATTTTCAATTTATTACCTTCAACGTATTTGACTTATTCATTATTTATTTTCCGAGTAAAAAAAAATTGACAAACAATTTTATGAAGCGTACCCGCCCATCGGGCGGGTTATGAAGCTAGTGAATGCTATGAAGTACTAATTATCTCAATGTTTTGACTACAGAAGTTCATTTGTAGATCCAATGAGTTTAGCCGCAATAAGGATATTACCTTCGAGCTGTGAACTAATTAAGGCTATGTTTGGCAAAAGTAGCTGTGAGCAGTGAGCAGTAGCTGTGAGCAGTACTCACAGCTCACTGCTCACCGCTCACAGCTTCATAAAGAAGTATTGGAAAAATGAGCTTTCCTAAAAAATAGCAAAGCTCACAGCTCTCATGCCAAACGAACACTAAAATTCAAAAAGCTCATTGCTCACCGTTCATTGCCCCAAAAAACTCTAAAAAGCTTTGCGTCAAACATAGCCTAAATACTATCTTACCCTTGCCATTCCATTAGGTAATTTGACATTTTTCATTCCCATGGTTGTTTATAACCTCCACTAAAAATTATCACCTCAATTTACATCATAAATACAATTGAGGTATTTTAAGTGTTCTCTTAAAGTATTGATTATTTATTTTTGAACATAAACTAACCATCTTACAATATTACATCACAAATACATCTTAATGTATGGATCAATTTAGCTTAGCTTACGAGTACATGGATATATAGAAAAAGTGACATGTTGGACCCATTATTATACAGTATATGCTTAGGAAAGCAAAACTTTATGTTCACAGTATCAAACCTAGTTAAAATAAATAAATAAATAAATAAATAAAAATAAAATAAAAATAAAAATAAATAAAACCTGGCAAAAAGCGGCGGGTTACTTTACCAAATCCCAGCCCAATTGTGATTATTTTTCTATAAATAATAAGCAAATCCCAACCCAATTGTGATTCCTTTTCTATAAATAATAAGCAAAAAACAAAAAAGAAACAAAAAAAATCCATCCACCAAAACCAACAACGATCCTATCGACAATTATATTCATTCAGGTACGTACGACTCCTAATCATTTGATCATATAATTTGTTGAGATTTAAAAAAAAAAAAAACAAACAAACTTGAAAGTTCAAGTTCCATAAGTCGATCGAATGATACGTTGTGCCTTTTACTAGAAGATAGATGGCTAATAGATAGTAACTTATTTTCTTGCAGCTAGGTGTTGCTTTCATTAAAAGGGAGAACGCGGTTACAATGGAATGGTCCGAGATGTTACCCGAGTTACTTGATGTGTTAGCACATAAACATATTGTTTTTTATGAAGATTATCCGTCTTTTGCCGGGGTTTGTAAGTCTTGGCATAAAGCAGCGTTACAAACTTCCAAAGGCAATAATGGACCTCCTTCGCGGTTACCATCTCTTATGCTTTCCGAGAAAAAGGGTTATTCGGAGTTTCGTGATTTGTTCCTCCTCTCAAACGATACCATTCGCAAGATACGTCTCCCAGAAGCATATGGTAAGTTATGTATGTCTTCTTGTGGGTGGCTTGTAACTGTGGGAGATGATCATGCTTCTCAACTTGTCAATCCATTATCGCGTGAAATCATCAATCTTCCTAAGATCGACACCTTTCCAAGATTCTTGGAGACTTGTAATTGGGATTACGGCATCAGGAAGCTGGTTTTTCTTGCTCCGTCATCATTGGTTGTGGTATTATGGGGATGTTCAGGAAAGCTAGGGTTTTGTCGTATCGGAGAGAGCAAGTGGACACCTGTTGAAAAGGGTTGGAGGTCATGTATATACGATATCACTTACTACAACGGGCGAATTTATAGTTTTGACGGTCAATGCCATATCCAAGCATGTGATGTTCACGGAAAAGATCCTGTCTTGGTTGATGTTGAAAGGCTGCCGGTGGATCTATATGATTATAATCGACAAGATATTGGTGGAGCATATATAATTGGATTGGATGATGGCGAGAGGAAGACATTGTTGGTGGTTATCAGAGAAGGCATGTTTGATGACGTCGATGATGATTTATGTGAAGAGACTTACAAGACAAAAAGCTTTCAAGTTTTTGAATATGATTTGGCAAGTGAAAAATGGTCTAAAGTAAAGGATTTGGGTGGTAAGACTTTGTTTGTGGGATATAGTTCATCATTTTGGGTAGAGGACACTGCGAAGGTGATAAAGGGAAACTGCATATACTTCACGGATGATGTTTTTGTGTTATACCGTGGAAGCAAGAATGGAGGAGGGAGAGACATGGGGATATACCATTTGTGTGACGGAACCATTGAACCTCACTTTGCTGGAAGATCAAGTAGCGACCTTAGCCCTCCAATATGGCTTCAATCCATCTAATTATATACACCTAGTACGCTGGAAATGCTTGTTACAAAGTAATACTAAATTATAAGAGAATGATGTATGGTCTAAGAGTACTAGGATGACGGATTAATAAGTGTGAACTTGCTATTATAGTTAGCCTATTATTTATACTACATGTTTGATGCGTTTAAACTTTAAATAAAGGTTAAGATTACCATTGTTCGACATTTGGCTCACTTAATTGGTATTTTTGTTTCCAAACGAAAAGTTATATTAGAAGCTAGAAAAATAGAATTACATTATATATATATTTGTACAAGCTAGTTTTGGATTATCAATCCAATCTGGGCATAATTTCTAATTTAACTAAGAAATCTTGAATGAGAAAGAATTCGAATCTCATCGCTTAGAATGTCCGATCCTTACGAGCCAGCTTTTGATCAAATTAAATCCTATAACGTTCGGCATCTTCACTTCAAATGATCATATCGACCCAAGTCGAGGACTGAAAACTACATCAAAATTATGTTACTTTGTTATATCATTTTAGTGAGGAGAAGCGAGCGAGAGACATGTAAATATATCATTTATCCGATGGAAGTATTGAATATATCTCACTTCACCGGAGAATCATGTTGCCACCTTTCTCCACCAGTCAATTTAAATGGATTCTGGCTATGTATATAATGGTACTTATGTATGTTGCAAAGTACTACACTAACTCGAAGAGGGAACAATGTTTTGCTCGATCGAGTTTGCATGTTTATAATAGTAAAATTTATTAGAGTACAATTTAGATTAAACGAAATGTCCTTAAGTTTTAATTTATATTTAAACTTTCTTTGTACTTTGGTTACATCATCATTGCCTTCGTATCACACCTATCTCCCTTTTCCTTCAGTCACATCCAGTCTCAGTTCTGCTTCCAACTACCGATGGGGGAGAGCGTTTACATGATCTGTCACAAAGTTAAATTCAAAAGTCTTATCGGGGTGTGTTTGAGATGAAGTTGCGAGTTAAGTTTTAGAGTAAACCGCAAAAAATGTCTCTAAACTTTTTCATTTTCGTAAGAAATGTCCTCATTTTTTAAAAATTGCGAGAAATGTTGTGAGAACCCTCACCAAATCAGGTTAGTCAATGATGACTTTTGACCCGACATTTGACTTCTAATTAGAAATTATAAATTAAACCCTAAATTCTGGTTTCACATTTTAATGACTAATTTGTTTTTTAACCTAAGTTTATATTACGATTAGTAAATGATTATAACTTTATATTATGTACGTATTATGTATATATTAGTATAAACCCTAAGTTGTGAGTATAAATACACATTTACAAGTTTCCTATTCTAATCTCAAACACATTATGCGTTTGTTTCTACCTAAGCAAACCTATACTTTCCTTAATCTTACATATCCTACGCCTAAGGTTATAGAGAATGCCGATTTTTCTAAAATAAAAACCTTAACTATAACCAAACTAAAGCTTTTTGTAAAACCACGAACATGGTAAGACTTGGCTAGCCCGAGCATTTCATCATTTTAACCAACCAAATTATGCATAGCATGATCAACTATGCCTAATTCAAGAGGAGTCATGAAATGATGGGGGTAGTTACCTTGAATCATGCTTGGTTGGACACAAACCCTAGGTCAACGAAAAATGCATCAGTCACGTGCATGTGTCTTCTCATTATATGCTTATTTGCTTCCATATCTATGTTGTTATGCATTCTATGTGACAGTATATACGTGATACATCATGACCCACTACTAGAGTTTAAGGATGCCTTGTTTCTGTCATACTTTGTCTTGTTCGTCGCACTGTACTTTTAGTATGCCTTTATGTCAATTGCACTATTTGAACACTATTTTGGATGCATCCTAACAATGCGTTGTTGGAAGATCAATATTGAATACGTTACTTTTATTCATGCTAATGGTCTTAGCTCCAGCATGGGGTTAAGCTCCAGTTGCTAGTTGACTTGTTGTGAGGTCATATTGGTCACACGTGTTTTTAAAATATAGAATATGCTATTTTGGCTATTCTGAATACTAATGACTAAGAAAATTATTTCCCTATACTATTAGGTCATTTGCCTCGTCTCACTTTGTGAGCAAGCCTGAATGCACTTTAATCTGAGATTATTAATAACACTTTCTACGATAAACAAATTTTCTTAACTCATTTCACTTGATAAGAACCTCTCGTTGGTGGAGAAAGTTTCGAATTAAATAATCAATGTACAATTACTCTATGGTATGGTACTATGTTCCTGAGTTCTAGACAACTTAGTCACTCTTCAATACAATATCACTTCTATATTGGGATATTGATGGCATCAAATAAGTACATATTATTGTCATCAGTTTTCCTATATATTTGACTTTTTTATTATATTATCTATGAGAATTGATACTTAATCATTTACTTTTATAATTCTCAGCTAAAAACAAGCATTTGGTGAAAGTTAATGATTTTGGACGAAATATGGAGCTAAATGATCAAGATGGATAAAGTCTACTGAACTGAAGGAGATACGCCGTATAATTCTAGACAAATACATCGTATTATCATACTTAGATGAATTCGAAGACCATTGCCTGACTTTGAAGGATGCGTCGCATGTAATTACATCATGCGCCGCATATGAAACCCTGGTCAACGAAGAAGAACCAACTTGTTCTACTCCAGATACACCGCATTACATTCCTATCATAAGGCGTATCACTATTAAGACTTCACCAAAGACGATCCAAGATACTGAAGGACATGCGTCGCATAGCAGAATCAAGTTACGCCGCATCTGAAGACGGTGTACGGATATTCCAGATTATAATAACTTTTGACCCCACGCGAAGTTAAGTAAATGTGCCGCATCTACTTAGTTGATGCGCCACATCGAACCCTCTGACAGAAACTATAAACACCCAAGGGACAGCCGAATGTAGAGTGCCAAAAGTTACAGAAGCTGCTGCATAAACCCTACGGAGAAGAATACCAATGAAAAGGCAACACAAGACACACCCTATTGAAGATTTCAGAGCAGTAAGAACGTCCTGCTAGTGTTTTAATTCAATTAAGTAGTTTTGTTTTATTGTAATCGCACACTGATGTGTTAAAACCAATTATATCATTTATATTCCAAAGTATTGCTCAACGGATAAGCAAAACCCGGGTCGTGGTCCGTGTGAAGGTGAATGGAATCGTGGTCAACGATTCATGAAATCGTGTCATGAAAAAGTGAAGAGTGAACGTTTTTGAGTTTTAAAACTAATGATATGAAAATCCAAACAAAATAAGTAATCATGCACAATGTACAAGTACGTAAAACACAAACGTCAAAAACGTAAATGTAAACTAATTAAAACGTCTATGTTACAAAATAAAAAGTGAATTATAAGCTAGACTAAACCTACGGTCTCAAATGAATTATTTAAAACTTTAAAATGATAAAAGAAAATTTTAGGAAAAAGAAAAATATTATTTTGACTTTTTATTTATTTATTATGAAATAAAAATTATTTATGTATTTTTATTTAATAAAAGAAAATCTAACTAATTATAAAATGAAAAATTTATTCTACAAATTTATTTTCTAAAAATCTTAATAAACTGAAAATGAAATTTTAAAATAAAATCAGAAACTATTTTTGTTTTTTGTGATTTAATTTGAAATTAAAAATGATTTAAAATTCTAAAAACTATTTAAAAATGAAAAGAAATAGTAAATGAATGAGAAAAATTATAAAATTTTTATGAGATTTCTAAAATATTATTTGGAAACTAGAAAAATAATAAAAATAGAAAAATAAGCTGAAAAGTGCTTTTTGGGCAATAAGCAGTTTGGAATAAGTGCTTATTAATAAGCACTTATATCCAAATTACCTAAAACTTTTACAGAAGGTTTCTAGAACTAAGAAAAACTTAAACAAACAGAATTAAGACCAAAAGTCACACAAAAATACTTAAATGGAGCTAATAGCAGTTTACAATAAGCAAATGGAATAAGCAGATAAGTATTAGAACAAGCCAGAAACTCAAAGATCATGTAAAACACTTAAGTAAGCACTAATCTACCCTAAGAAACCAGTAAAGTTCAGATTACAAGCTAATTAGTAAGATTGCATGCCCTTAGTTCAAACAATAAAAATGCACTAAAGTCCTACTTTGCAGAACCAATTAAGCAGTAGTAATAAGCTCTATTCTAAAATATTATGGGGGAAAAAGTGAGTCTCTACTACCAGCTACAAGAAAAACCTAAAAGCCCTAAAAGTGAACACCAATTGCAAGCTTAAAATGAAGCTAGTACAGATGCTATATGGAAACTGTGAAATACTATCTGAATAAGCCAGTTAAGCAATAGCAGTTAGAATAATGGTCACATAAGCTGAAAACACAAAAGCAAATGACTCAAATACACTTAAACTCTGACTATCAAGCTTGGGCAAACAAAAATCAAGCATAGAACAAGCTAGGAAAGGCACTAGCTATACAGAGAATTTAATCAACTAAGTGGTCCAAACAGACAACTACATAAGCATATAAAATTGAAAAGATAAGCTACTAATTCTAATCCAGAAGCTAAACCTACTAACTACTACTAGCTATCCAAAGATCTAAAAAGCAAACTACAATCTTAAGGACAGAAGCAAATAAAAGCTTATGAAAGTAGGCTTAAGGACAGATACCCCTGGAGCAGGATACCTAACTGAGTCAACAGCTTACTTTGAGCAAGGTTTTTAATTAGCAAATGATTTCCATTTTTGGATTTTCTTTTTTGATTATGACACACAAGCAACCAAATATCAAAGAAATGCAATCCAAATATATTTCCAATCTCTATTTTAACCTACAGATTACCTAGAAGATTGTCCTATTTTTGTAACTTGAGATTTTTTACTTTTTATTTTTTATTTGAAACTTTGACTTTCATGAGATTCAGATAATCAATTCTAACTGAAAATGAAAATCTAAGCTAAGATGAGATTATTATATGCTAAAATTACTACTAGTGCAACTAAAATGGAGCTTATGCAAACTAAATATCCAACAGTAAACAATTTCAAGTGACTAGAAAGAGATTATGACTTTTTAATACGATGACTATTGATTATGAGCTATTTATGAACTAATGGTACCTAATGTTACAGGTTTATGCATCTATAACAATCAATGATCAGCAACAAATCAGTGAACTCATTAGATCCAAACACACCTTAAAACACATATAACATTATCAACTCACTGATATAAACTAAAATCTACCTCAACAATGATCAAACCAAGTCACAGAACTCTATTATAAGCCAGAATAGCAGCAAACAACTACAATTAACAACTAAAGCATAGATTCCACAGATCAGGCTAAACTACATGTCAATATCAAAGCTAAGCTACTCTAAATCATGAATTATCAGAACATTAACAACAATATAACTACTGAACATGAATCAAATAGAAATAATCAACTACTCAAATAAGCAGAATAGCACTATGATTATGAACTATAGAATGAAAAGTTGAGCAAAAGTTAAAACAGATTCTTACAAGGATTACTCTCAGCTGAACAGAGAGTTTTCCAAAGATGCCTATCTCTAGATAGGCTAACCACTTCCAGTTCTCTTGATTAGACTATCAAATTACCCAGTATCCATCATCTTTTCTGCACAGTTGACCTTTTTGTTGACTTTAATGAAAACTGAGATGTAGAACTGTTTAATCTATCTAAGAAGCCCACTGAAAGCTAATAAGCTAAAATGAACTTATATTCTAAGGAAATAGCTTGTTGCAAGCTGATTTAGAGAGATGAAAACATTTTTTTTTATTTTTATATTTTCTGCTTTTTATTATTTTTTATATCTTTTGAAAAACAGATTAAAATAGACTATTGTTATAGAAAATGAATAAGCTTCTGAGAAGCTTTCTACAACAGTAACAAGCTTATCACAAATGAAAATGTAATCAAATCTACTGTATTCAAAATAAAGAACTAAATGATGAAAATTAAACTCATATTTTTATTATACTAATGAAAATATTACAAAAGAGAAATTTGAGAGTACAAATGGGCAGAGTAACGGTATCTAAAACTACTTACTCAAATGAGCTACAAAACACCTCTATTTATAGTTGAAATGGGAAAGTTCTAGTGAGTTAGGGTTCACGGATTGCCAAGCTGGCAATCCGTGTGCTTGTGCTTTCTCTAAGCGTCTCTGAGCCCTCTGATCATCAATCAATAATATCCCAATCATAATAGCCATAAGATCACTCCTTGTGACGTGTAGAAACCAATAGGAGCCTGCCATTTGTCCAAGCGTGTGCTTCTTTGGATCTCCTGACATTCCCCGACACCTGACATGCTTCTAGAACCTTTTGATTTTACGCAATTACCCTTAATTGCTGTAATTTGGCCGGACGGTTAATTAGGGTTCATGTGAAAACTGGGAAAGGGTAAATAGGAGTGAATTTGGGGGACGGGAAGGGGGTAAAGGTTATTTTATTATTGTTTGACTATTTTGTGTGAGTTGTTTGACCGAGAGATGGTGTGGGCCGGCTAAGCTTTTGGGTGATGTTTGGGCTTTGTTTAATTCTGGGCTTGTGGGTTTAATATTTAGGATTAGGAATAAAGGTTTATTGGATCAGACTTGTATTTGTAAATTAAAGCTTTGGAATTTAAGAAATATACAAGGACCAAAAGTGTATTTCTCTGAAACTGCAAGGGCTGAAGATGCCAAACTTCAAAAAAATATAATCAAGGGCCATTTGTGATAATATCTGATTTTTTAAGGGCTTGTCATGTCATTTCTTCATATTAACTCCAAGGGGCTTGATTTGACAATTTCTGAAAGTATAGGGGCCATTCTTGTAATTTCTTCAAACTTCACATAAGGATCAATCTTGTACATCTTTAAAACTTGAAGGATCTCTTTAGACAATTTGAGCATGAATTTGACTTTTGAATCACTAGTTTTGACTTATCCACTCTCATGCTCGTTTTTGCCGGTTTTCGTTTGATTTTTGTCCTTTTGTGAAATATCCGACCCTTCACGATCAAAAACATAAAAAACACACATTCTTTGACATTTGTTAGCATAATAAGTCTATTTGGGTCGGTTTTTGGCAATGAAAAAGTATGTGAATTAACACATACCATACACTTTAATCCATTAGGATTGATGGGCTTGTGACCGCCATATTGCTCCGCTAAAAATTGTTTTCCCATCGATTAAAGTTTATTTGATGTTTATTTGGTTCTTGTTATATGTGCATCGATAACCTCTGTGTCTAGCTGTGGCTTGATTGGGTTGCCATACCCCTCCCACGATTACTTCACTAGCTTTAAGTTAGTTAAATAATATAGACATAAGTAATCATTAAGGGTTTACTCGCCTACAATTAAGATACCAACGAGACACATTAGATTACGACACTCATCATATAAAACTAGCAATAAAACAAGTGACAAGCTACTTAATCATTCGTCAGGCCTCTTATCTACATCTGTTATCTATCTGTGTACGTGTTCGCCATTCATTGTATTCTATCTCATTAGTTTTATTGTTTTTAATTTAATCAACTCAAATCGTACCAGTCTCTCAAACTGAAAACCCCTCTTGCGTTAGTTTAGGTTGTAAAACTAACTTAGGAATTAAAATACTGATAGAATTACTAGAGATTACGTTCCACTCTTAGTGATCGACACTCTACTTACCAACTAGCTACATATTGATCGGGTGCACTGCTCGTTAGTGTCTGTTATAGGATAAGTCGGCTAAATATAAATTTATAACTTGATAAGGAAAAAATACTCCTATACTACAACGTAACACACGCACATCAGATATCAATAGATATTAAGGTTACTATAAGGATTTTGATATCTAACCTTTCACTCGTAATCTAGTCAAACACCTATCTATATAGTATCTGATTGATTTATCCATTTTCCGACCACTAATACAACAATTTCAAGTCATTATACGTCATAGTTCTGTCTAGATGAGTTGAATACTTGAATTTATGAGCTTTACCTAATAATAATTTCTAAGCATAACCAAACATTAATATTCAGATTCTATCCTTGAACCTTTTGATTCATTGATCCTTAACTTCAACTAGTCATACATGCCCAATTACACGATGTTTTCACTTCAACGGAATTTCTTTAAATTCCTCTCATATTAACTATAAGACTCGTAGTGAATATTATTCTCATTGTTCGAACTCTAGTTGATATTTTTCATTATCTTCGGCTTATGAAGACAGAAAGTAAAGTTACTCTTCCTAGACGATAGAAGATATCACCTTCGTAAATCTTTACTAACCTCCATCACTTTATTCGGCTCGGGATAAGATCTTTCCCATGAAACATGTACATACGACCCTAGTGGTTGGTATAAACAAAACATCAAGTACCATATGAGTTGTTTCCATAATTTCAAAACAAGTCCACGACTGCCAAATCAATGGCGCGAGTTGGATACCTCTTCTGATTTTCTTCTGTTGCCTTAATGTATAACCACTAACCTTCTTTCGTCACAAAAATACACAACCATGATCCTCTTGATGTGTCATAATATTCGACAAGCCCTTGGTGCCTCCAGGAATATACTTTAACTTTATCATTGCGTACTACATGGCTCAAGGAACCTCATCAGTTCTTGTATCTCTGAGGTATCCATTTGATCATGTGTTGTCCCCAACAAATCATTACTGACTACAACAGAATGTCTCTTCGTGATGAGAGCATTCAAACTCTTCTTCTTTTTTCTACTCTTTGTAGTTATCACATACGCCTAAATAGGATAAACAACACTTCTTCACCCATTAGGCAAATTCCGCTAGAGAACGGTCAATCCCCCGTGTCTTACCTATACTACACTAAAACGGTTAGGTACTCTACCTATGAGGATTGTAAAAGCTTTTCGAGGTTTTTCTTGAGAGGTAAAACTCATTGAGGGTTAGCAATTATCCGCATCAAGTTTTTAGCGCCGTTTCTGGAGAATAGTTAATAGTTTAGGTTCAATTGCTATTTCGTTTAGGTCTACTCACTTGATTTCTATCAAGTGAGATTATTATTTTCTTTTCAGCTTTCTTTAGTCTATCTTTTTCTTTGTTCCTTTGTTCATAATCCATATCATTCGCCATCATGGTGGATGATAATATCTTTGGCCTACAATAAGTCCATTGAGTAATCCTCATAGTAAGATGGAAGATCAGTTGTTACGTAAATCGATAGAGTCGTGATGTAAATCGACAATTTCTATATAAGTAATTTGGTGTACAGTATTATTTATACTTTTTTATAATATGCATTTATGCGAAAAGATATATTTCGTTAAAGAAAAGATTATTTGTTTTAGTGTGATATTTTGACAGAGAAAACTGTGAAGTTACCGGCTTTAGTTGACCTTGCATGTATCTCAGTTGTTTGTGAGGATAGGAGAAAGACACTTGAAGGATGCCGGTCTATAAATAAAGAATTAAGTCTAGAGAGCTTGAATGCGTTAGTAGTGTTTTAAACTTTGTAATATTTGTTGCATGTAAAAGTGATGCAATCTAAGTAGTAAGACTTCCGCTATTTAGTGTTGTTAGAAGTCACGTGGCTTGGATTTTGAGGTGTGACAATAAGTCCACAAATGTTGCTCTTTTCACTCTTTACCCTTTTTTTAATGTTAATTTCTTGATATATTGTCATTTTTAAAGGAAACAATAAGAAGTACAAACCATCCGTAAACTAAAAAGCTAGCACTAAATATTTAGAAATGGTTTTAGCCATAAAAATGAACATTTGAAATTGTTTGAAGTCTTAGATATTCCAAGTAAAAAGTTAAGATTTTAAACCTCACTATGTGTGTATATTTAGGGTCGCTAGTTAGAGAACGGTCGGAAACGGTCCCAATTGATACCGCGTACAAGCGAGTCAAAGACTGCTCGCCCTCTTCAGATTATTCCGAACATAGAAGAACCTTTTCCGTTTGTTTCATGTAAAAAGTATAAATTAATATACAAAAATTGTTAAATGTAACCCTAAAGGCTAAGTACAAATTATTAAATGTAGTCTTTAAAAGCTACGCTTAACAAAACTCTTAATACTCCGTAGTTATTTGAATTATTTTATTAATTAATATAATTATCTTATTATAAAAAAATAGATAAAAACGCAGCGTATTCCAAATAAATTATCAAGGACAGTTAGGTGATGTTAGGTGGCAGTTTGGTGGTGGCCAACGGTGGTGTTGGTGAGTGATGGGTGAATTTGGTGGAAAGTGTTGGTTTTGGTGGGTGGTTATGGTTAGTGTTGGTTGTTGATGATGGAGGCGGTAGCCGGCAGGTAGGTGGTAGCGGTGGCCGGATTTAGGTGGTGGTGGATGGATTATGTTTTTAGAGAGAGATTTGAGAGAGAAGATAAGAAAAAGTGTTGTATTGGATTGTGGAGTTGATTCATTGGTTTTATTTAATAATATAAGCGAATAGACAAAAATGCCTTCAGATTTAACGGTCAAAGTTAGTCAAACTAACAATCAACATAAAATTGGACTGAACTTGTTACGGGTCATCCGGTTTGTAGTGGATCCGATACTTTTTAAAAATTTGGACAGAAAATGAAATACCCGGCAAACCACAAGGACCAAAAATGTAATTAACTCTAATAACTAGTACTGTATATAATGCTAGATTGTACGCCCTATATATGCATGCATAACCAATAAACCGTCTACGTCAAAATTTTACCAGCTGTTAAACGTACAAACCACAACCACCATATATCAATCCAAATAAAACCCAACACCACCGTTAATTATATAGTAGAAAAAGATGATGAACCCGGTTGACGCCATCGGAAGGTTCATTTGTATTCTTTTCGGGTTAGAATTCTTGAGGAAAAAAAAGAGTGACCTTCATAACGAAAAGGTGCATGAGAAGGTGAAATATATATGTTTGGTATGTAATAGCCCAATGGAGGCTAAAGATGTACCACAACATCCCCATGCGGGTGGTGTTGTGGTAAAGAAGAAGATGTGATCGCGTTCAAGAGATTCGATGATATGATGTTGGTGTTTTAGTTGAAGTCAACGCAATGCTTGTTGCTAGCTTTCTACTATAGGATCGATATTAAGTTCAAAATTGGATAAGTGTTTGATATGCTCTCAAGTGTTTGATATGCTCTCAGTAAGAATATAGGATTTTCTTCTTGTTATGATTTCTTTGATTTTAGTAATTTTGTTATGGTTAAAAAGTAATGTTTAGTCATTTTGTAATATCTTTTGTGTTTGATAATAAAATTTCGTCGCGATTTACTTTTTAGTTATCTTGTTTCACTGCACGCATGCAGTTCTCAAGATGTGTTCTTAATTGGGAGTTGTAAGTTTGCCTTGTTTGTACTGGATCTAATTAATACATGCAGTACATAGTAGATTTGAAATAGTATATAGACTGGGTAATTAAGTTGATCTGATGTTTATGCACAAGGTTCATTTGAATCGATGATATATATATATATATGATGATGATGATGAGTGATTTTAAAGAATGTATAAATTCTCTGTTTTTGCAATTTAATTTGTTTAACTGGTTTGTTACATACGGTTACAAGAATTAGTTTGTTTTAGAAATTGAGTTATTTGTATGCATCACCTACTGGTACGGTACAATATATCTTTTTTCCTTTGTTTTGTTTTGAAGATGGTTTAGAAGAACTGGGTGGTATATATATGCAACACTATTAACGAGTAATTTGTTTGGATCAATTTAGCTTACTTTACGAGTACATTTGATATATAGAAAAAGTGACATGTTGGATATATTAGCCTTTCTTTGTATTTCATTTATGTTTTGTTTCATTTTGGAGACTGATTTAGTAAAAAATATCAATATTAGCCTTTCTTTGTACTCCATTTCATTTATGTTTTGTTTCATTTTGGAGACTGATTTAGAATATTAGCCTTTCTTTGTATTTTTACAAATATACTTTTTTATATAAAAAGTTGGCACATGAGATTAGCTAGTAAAACTGTACTAGTTGAGATGTTTACCAGGTCATCTGAGTTGCATCACTCATCCCACAACATCTTGAGGCAACCTGTTAAGAGAAACAAAATACGTAATGAGTAAAATACAGTGTCAGAGGTAAATATGATAAGTAGAGACCTAACTATAATTATAACTAAAACTCGCAATTTCGGCTTTGGAATGATCAAAAGTCTTGGAAGATTTTTCTATTGGTGTAACAAAAATGTTTCTTAATGATAATCAAATTATTTTATTTGTATACAAAAGAAAAAAAAGTGATTAGGGATCAACAGACCCAGTCTGTACTAAAATGAGTCTCAATAGTTTTGACCTTTTACCACTCATCTTGCCACTAAGCAAGTATAATTACATAACCACTTAAGGGTGGCCTAGTGGTAAAAGGGCTTGTGACTATCACTCTAAAATGTGTGTGGTCTCAAGTTCAATTCCTGCTAGGTGCAAACAACTTTAAGTGGCCACGCCAACCTCTTGAAAAGGGAGGGCTTTACCTGGTTTGAGTCTGTGTGGCGATGGGTTCAAACCCCGTGAATTAGTCGCCAAAAGGGCGGAAATCACGGTTACCAAAAAAGAAAAAAAAAGTAAGCCTAACATTCGGCAATTTGACCCAGACAAATATATTTATCTCTATTCCATTGTTCACCAATCGAATAAAACAAAACATTTTCTAGTGAATATATATAGAACTATAGAAGCAACTATTGGTCAACATATATGTTAACGTACAGAAGTCTTTGATTCTTTTTATATCAATATCTACCTACTGGACGAAGACAAACTTTCTGAGACAATGCACGATAAGGATGGAATACAACTAGATAGTAGTTTAGCACCTCCGAAATTTTCATTTCCATTTCAAGGATCTCTTTGATTTCATAGCGGTACTTTTCATCCGTATCTGCAACCACAAACATGACCATTTGACCATTTCTTCATATACCTCTATAGAAATGTATATGATAATCTGGAAATGACTATGCTCCAATTTTTAAGAAGAAAAGAAGTCTTACGCAGTTTTTTTTGCTTTCTTCCACTTTTGATGCCAAATATAAACATGTTGGTGCCACCAAACACTGTTAACGAGTAATTTGTATGGATCAAAACTTAGCTTACTTTACGAGTACATTGGATATATAGAAAAAGTGACATGTTAAGCAACGGTGTGAGAGAGAAAAAATGGTGAGAGAGAGAGGGAGTGAGTTTCCAATCCAGAAAAAATGGTGAGAATCATACGAGAGTGTTCGAAAACGAGAAAGATAGGCACATAGGAAATAGAGAACAATACAATGGCAAGCGACTTGGGACCAACTATACCGGTGGGAAACGTACCTCGGCGGTATCGTTTATGTTTTTCAATTTTCCAGAGGATTGGGGGATAGGTAAATTATGGATGATATTCAAAAAGTTGGGCACGGCTTTTGACATGTTTATGGTCCAAAAACGATTACACAACGGGAAGAGATACGGTTTCGTACGCTACAAACCAGTAAACGATGTGGAGGGATTACTAAGGCAACTACAGACAATCAAACTTACTGATGAATGCCTAAAGGTATACGTAGCACATGATAAGGCTCGTTACGTCAGTGGAAGGGCGGATGGGGAAGGACAAGGACAGAAAAGGGGAACGACAGGACAGCGGCTCATGATAACTGGAAACGAGAGTACGTTCACATACGAAGGAAGGGCACACAATCGCGATGCTCGAAGTTTGCCAACGTTGTAAACACGGGTTTTACAAGAAGTAACTGGGCGAAAATGGAGAAGGATACTATGAATATGAAGACGAAACATGAAGCAAATGGTAAGGAAACAAATGCACCTAGAAATAATGATGGTTTCAAAGAATGTAAGGGGACAAAATGGGGAATGAAGATGAGGGGAGAAACATTACCATTGAAGACAGAGATATCAACAGTGAGCTATTGAATAGAAGTGTGGCGGGTGAGGTGAAAGCGGCATGCTTTCTATCAGGTTCGGCCCGTGAATTTTTGAGGCCATGTGCGACAACTACAACTTAGATCGCTTAAAAACAAAAGAAATTATGGACACAAAATTGAAATACTTAAAAATATGCTATAACTATAAGAATTTTTTTTAAGAAAGTGTATAACAAGTATGATTGATCACCGTTGATATCTTTTTATTGAAATTTTATAAAAGTTCTATAATTTGATATACAAAGTGGATCATTCTTAAAATAATATCAAACTTGGGGTGAAAATGTCAAGTTTTAAAACCTGTTTGGAACCATTTGAAAATTAAATTAAAAGATAAGACAATATGGTAAATTCTATAGACTTGAGGGTGTAAATTCTATAAACTTGAGGGTGCCATGTGAAAATAACAAAAAGATATCGTCTTCCTCATACGGCCTGGTTATTCCATTTTTTCAAAAAAATTGTTTGAAACTTGAAGCTAGTAGATTTTTTACAACAATCTGATAAAATCAAACTACACCATCTTCTAGGTTACGTACTCGTCTTATTTACAGCAAAACCTAAACTAAATATAGCCCTTCGTTAAAATCTTGGGGCCCCTCGAAAATACGGAGGCCCTGTGCGGTTGAGCACCCTGCACATGCTCAAATCTGGCCCTGCTTTCTATACAGTCTTCCAACTCTGTGTGAAGAACAAGGATTGAACAAGGTGGAGGTAAAACTACTTGTGGGCCTCGAAGAGATGGTGGTTATCTCTCTCAAGGAAGATAACGAAGCAAATAAACCACAAAAACGAGTCCAAATTGTTTGCAAGAAGATCAAGGAAGAAGTAGTAGCAACTTGGGTAACCTGATGATCGTGTGTGTGTTGTGTTGACTCGTGACCAGGCCTTGTTCTCTTGAATTCCTTTGTTTCATCCTAAGCTAATTCGTTAAAAACCTTGTCACACCTTAATCTATTTTACGATTCAACATAATACATTAACAAGGAAAAACTTAACCTAAAATGTAGGATCATCTAGGAAAAGTCAAAAGCTAAGAAATGAACTAAACCGGGAAGTATGCTAAAGCGGTTGATGGATGAAGATGATGATGAGAACGATGGAGGAGATATTGTCATTGAGCCACAAACAGATGAGTCTAGGAATACAAACGAAGGCGAAGATGATGTGGGGAAGGATAAGGTGACTAGTGAACCTTCTAAGGAGAATAAGGATAGTGAGGAGTATAGGACTAGTGATGATCGTCATGATGACGATGATGGTAATGACAAGGGGGACGGAGATGACACACATAGAAAGGAGCCTAGAACGAAGACGAAGAATGAAACCAGTAGGTCTAGGTCCACTGAGCAATACCAGCTCAATCATCCCGTTACAACCCAAGGCATTCCAACAACATCAACAACAACAACAACAGCAGCAACAGCAACGACACCCACAACAACTACCCCAATTCCAACTCACATTCCACAACAACCAACATCTACAACATCTCATCTGAAACATATCCCAAAAATGTCAACATCAACATTGTTTCAAAGAATACGAGCTAAACCAATACCATTTGTCACAAAAACTCACTTTGATGAAGTCATGGAAAATATAAGAGCAGACATGGAGTCAAGATTCACAGCACAGAGACAAAGTGACTCTCAAGCTGGACCGTCATCCTCAAGAAGAATTTTACCTCTGGAACGTCTATCAGAACTCATGCTGGATAAGTTCTTAAATGACAGTGCACTACTCCAAGCTCATCCCAACATATACAATGGTCTAGTGGAACCCGAAGCTCCACCACCATCACCAACTCAAGCTGACAACCAAATTAAAAACCTCGAGAAGATGATGTTGAAACAAAATTCTGAGACAATTAAACTGGTTCAAAGGTTGTCATCAAGAGACGTTGAGTTGGAGAGTCAATGTCGCCCTCAGTCTCGTAGGCGCGATCAGGATGATCGGAGAGAAGCGCCAAACGACCAAGAACATCTACCACCACTACCTTCTCAACACAAAAACAAGTATCACCTCAACAACAACAACAACAACAACAACAACAACAACAACAACAACAACAACGCAAGTCAGGTTCACAACAACAAACAGATGAAAATGAAGATGTAAACTTGAATGATGATGAAGTTAGAGTTGAAACTACAAACGAATGTGTGGATAGTGATGATGACTTCTAGAACGACATGACGTATCGGGAAGGAGACATTCCTCCAGAGCTTGGGGGATTTGTCATTTTAGATGAAGAAGATGATGATGATGATGTGTTTGATGATGTGCTAAAGGATTCAATACAAACCGATGAACAAATTGAAGATCCCACATCAGCAACACTTGATTGTATGTTCTCCAATCTGCATGAAAGATTTCGAATCAACTTGAGAGCAGCAGACATCGGTCCGTAGAACAACGATCCATTGGATAAAAGAGTAATGAGGATCTATGATTCAGTCATATACAAGTCCAAAAGCGACAGAGATTACAATACAAGACTTGTCAATCAAGAAATCTCGAAAGCTCTTGGCGTCTCTACTCCAACAACACTTGAAAGTAACATTACAGGGAAGAAGAGAAGAAAACGCTCTCCACTATGGAAAAAAATTCCCAGAGTTCCAAGATCTGACACCGTACCCTTAGTTCCATACATCAACGATGATCTCAAATACATGCTCAAAGGTCCAAAAGAATACCAACCCTCAACAAAGGAAGTGGCAACTTATGAGGGGATTCCCGAACCGTTTCTGGAAGAAGAAAGATTTCTAGACATCTTCTCTGAAGAAGAAATTGATTGTGAGAAGTACAACATCGACCCTTATCTAGGGATAATCAATGTTAATGAAAGATCAAGGGGCTACTATCGATTAAAGCATCTCAGAAGCAAGCCTCGTGATAAAGTCTACTCGAGACACAGAATACTTAGATATGTCGAAGTCATCCTTAGATATGTCGAAGTCAACTCCCAATATCAACATTCTCATGGATATGTTGAATATCATGTTGTTCGCACTGATAATCAACATTACCACTTCACATAAGCTGACTACATCTATCTTCATCCTCATGATATTGAAGATATTTTAAAGAGAAGAAGAGACTACTTCAACAAGAAAGTGATTGACCAAGATGTGATTGAATCAATCCTTATATTCATGAAAGCTTATGTTGTAGTAGCTCACGTTGAGACTTCCAGATGGGGATCAAAAGCTATCAGAGGAAAGTTAACCTAACTCCTCCAATGTTAGCTTGTGTTGGTATTCAGAAGATCAAGAGCTGGACATGCTTCACAAGACCCGGTCTTGGGTTATGCCTAGTGTAAAAGAATTAAGAATAAGATGGAAAGACTGCAGATTGAGATGACATCAAACAATCATCGGATGTTGACAAGAGCTGTGAATGTGATCACTGAAAGGCTAACCCTTCGAGCATCATGGAGAAGAATGGAACAAAAAATCGGATGTCGAATTTGGACTGACAAAAAACCCATAAATAAAGACCCGAATGATCTACCCTTAGGGGGAGATTGTTGGATCTAGAAAAGTGTAAATCATTAGTCTAGGGACTTCTATTTATCTTTTGTTATAGTATAGAGTACTATTGTGTAAGTTGTTAAGACTACAACAGCATATAACTATCGTATACCTTGTATACCTGCGATAGTATGCTTGTGCATAACATATGGGTATAAATATCCCTTACCTCATGTGTTATGAGGTGTGTGTTCCTCTCATTATCAATGCGAGACTTTTCTGTCATTATCTCGTTTCTCTCTCTTATCTAAAGTGTCCACACCCACTTTACTTATCTTTAGATTATATTGTAGTCGTGATATTATTAGGACAACAACAAGAAATCCACGATATATCCGGATTTGAAGTCCAAGAATGCTCAATGTATAAGCAGGAAAGTAAGTTGGAAGAAGGGGAGATTAACATGATGGATGAAGATGAAGTGCAACCGGATGAGGAAAGGATGACGACAAGGGTGATTCGAATAGCGAGGGTGAGGATTCGAGTGATGATGAGGGTGATGGAATGATGAATGACAGTCGGCCAGTAAGGAATCACGGTGGTCAGAATAACAAGAAAGATGAAGGGTCGCGTTTTCGATGAAGAAGTTTGCATATCCAAGAAAAAAGGAAGTGGAGAAATGAGTTAGTAAACTATTTGCTCAAACCATATACGTATTTTATTTATCTCGTTAAAATGATTTTATGTTTGTTATCGACAAAACATTTAAGGATCGTAAAATATAAATAAACGTTTTTAAAGTTTATTTGTATTAACACAATTGAATTTTATTCAATAAAAATTAAAAACCCATATACAAAATCAAATAAGATTTAATTCACAAAAATAAAGAAAAAAAAAATAGAACCTTATAAAAATCGTTTTGCACTTTTCTATCATAGTTATGTAAAATTTTTGTTTAATTATGATAAATTTAAAGGGGGAAATCGGTGTGAGGGTTTCTTTTCATTTTTTTTTTTTAGATTTTATGATGATGTTATTGTGGGAATCGGAAGAAATAGTGTGTAATTTTTATTTTCTTATTTTTATTTTTTTTATATTCTTTACACTTTAAACTCAAAATTATGAATCTATATATGTACTATACAATAAAAGACACTTTTTTTTGCTTCTCTCTAGTTAATTTTTCCCAAAAATAACTAAGCATATAGTTTTGACAAGTGCCAAATCATATGAGTTATAGTAATTTACAAAGAAAGTTAGTTACCATGAGATCCTATAAATTAAATTGTTTTCAAATCCATTAACTAGTTATAATACATGTGCACGCGCAGGGTTTTTAAAATTTCGTTTTGGTTATGTATTATTATCGATTAAGAAATGAATCACTTAACATGTTTCAATTGGTTTTACTTTGAGGACTAAAAATACAAAATCACATGATGATACTTGACTTGCATGGGATGTTAGTGATATATGATTTTAGTTTTGCAAACCCATGCGATCAATTAACGATGTGTTGTGGTATTTCTTTTACTTATATTTTCGCTAAAATATGTAGCATATTTAGATAGCTTTGAAGATTGATTCATTTTCTTGATTATGAATAAACATCATATCATGTTTACTAATGTATCTTTTTGTTTGGAAAATTGTATTTTCATAAGTTTGTGCTATTTACTTCTCATGTTTGATCATAAAATTGTCAAATTAGCATAGATGCTTAAACTATAGCTTTTTTATTACATAAAGAGAAACAAAAAAAGATGTAATGGGTAGAACTCAAATTTAATCTTACGTTTATGTATAATGTAAAAGAATATTTATTTCTCTGAAACCGAACTATGTAAGGAAATTATAATTACTTGTATAAGTAAATTATAAATTCATGGAAAAAAATGACAAAGAGTACATTCGCAAGCCTTTTAGGATTGTTCGAATCCTTACCAACCTTTCACTTTAGTGTAACTTTCTTTACAATTGGCTTAAATTATCAAGGTAAAAGACATCTATATTTTAGACCGTTGGTTGATACCGATAGTGTTATCAATGATATCAAACACCTGCTAAATTTCATTAACTCATTCAAAGACACCTGCTAAGAAATTTCTACCATAAAATTCCCCATATAGACACTAAAATACATCTTTGGTACATTAAAATACATTCATGTATTATCTAAATCAACAACTTAACTTAATTATACATTCGCATATTTACCCAATTTTCTAATTTTAATGGATAAATGTCTAAAAACTAATACTAATACTCATGTAATTTTAAACAAAGTTAATATTATAAAGTATAAGGGGTATAAAGTGTAAGGGGTTATTTGTATTTTTTCTAAAGTTATTAAAAAATATGAAAACTTGTAATTTTACACTTAGCTCTACATAATTTATTTAAAATTCAACCACCAAAGTTTTATTAATTACTTCTTTTTTTTAAAGTTTTTGTTTTTTATAAATTTGACACTTATATTTTATGCGTTTTTTTTCTTAACCAAATTTCTCCACCAAATTTATTAAGTTTGACCAAAATCAATTTAATTTTGACTTTTTATTAACCAATCATATTGTTTGATTTCGTCTACGTGGCAAAATCAAGCTCTCCTATTGGTCTAATTTTTTTTAATAATAAGGGTTTTACAAAATGACTCCGAAATGATGTAATTATTTTATTATATAAAAGATTAAGTAATAATATCAAACTTCTATTTGCAGCTCTATCTTAAAATTTCAGCTGTAGTATATTCACTTATCAACCATTACTTTGTATGTCACCATTATTTCATTCCTTGGCTCATGCATCTTTTCATCCAAATGTTTAACTGATTGCTTTGAATTTTTCTTTATCGTGTCGAAGAAGATTTTATTAGGGTGCGTTTGGTTCGTAAGTGGGATTGGAATTGGATTCGGATTTTGGAAAGGTTTGAAAGATGTGGGAAATGAAAAAAATGAGGCCCGCAGGTTTCAAGTGAAACCACCCAACTAAGGTAGGAATGAAATCTATCATTTTCTCATTCCCTCATTCCCAAATTGTGGGCTCCGCCTAGAAACCAAACATAGGTTTTAATCTTTCTTTCATTTCATTCCCTCCAAAAGCATGAACCAAACGCACCCTTAATAAATTTGTTTGCCGTCGATGTAGACTATCAGTATAATATACTCAACTAATAAGACAATTTTCCATTCTTTTACCCATTTGAGACTACTTGAAAGAAGTTTCCTATACACACTATGGTCCACCCACACGACTGTTTTATTCTTATCAAGCTATGAATGATACTAACCTCAGACACAGTTGTATAGTACGACAATGCACTTGCAGTTGTAGTAGTATCCACTATGGTCCACCCACACGACTGTTCATCCCCTAGATAATTGCTAAGAAAAATATGATTGAAAAATATATCATAATTCGAGGGCAAGAAGCTCATTTATGCTAGGAATGGTCTAAACTCGACGAAAGTGAAGACGAGAAGAAAAATAAGGAAGCTTTGAAGGAAAAATTCGAGGGTCTTTGTAAGATGATCAAGGGTGTTCTTGACGACAAGGTGGAAAAGGTGATTGTTTCGGAATGTGTGGTGGATTGCTAACATGGAAAGAATCAAGAAGGCGCAAGCTTTAAAAAAACTCGAATATGGCTGGACAGATGGTTGCATGTCAAGCATCTCCAACCCGCCGATTATGGAGTAACTTAGGAAAAGAGCCGACGCATATTTGAAAGACTTGGTGATGTTGTTGTTCGAGACATCATTGCTTACATCTGGATTCAGTTTGGATGACCCAAATACATTTGGATACAGGATTCACAAAATGCTGAAGCTTAGTTTGAGTATTGACAAGGATGCTGGTGATGGTGACATCGAATTGCCTGCATGGGATGAAGCTGATGTTGATGCAGAGAGCAAGATGGAGGAAGTCAATTAAGCGTAGCACCCCCTTGCTTCTTTTGCTTAGTACTGTATGTCTTGAATTTTGACAAGGTAGTGCAGTATTTAATTTTTACTAGGATTTTCTTTACCAAACGTGTCAATGAGTATGTTGAATCACGTCCGTTGTAGTTGGATTTTGATTTTCTGAAGTTACGATCTTTATAATATACTATTTGCTGCTTAATTTGTTTTGCTAAAATTCATGCCTATTACTGCTATAAGATGTTAAAACAATGTGTTCATATTCTCTGTGGCATAAGTAACAGAAACCATATGTGATACGGAGTATAACCTTCTGGTTCTGCTCTCCTTCAAGTGACAAACAAAAATCCCTTGATTTTAGATTTTCTCGATCTCTCATTAGGTCGTAGCCATAACACGAGGACTGTGGCTCATGTCCACTCATTTGCACGCTTTATCTGTGTTGTTTTGATACACTAAGAGGAATATGAGAAGCTTATATTTTTTCCGGAATGCCAAGTGACTCGGCTGCACCTCTCCCTCCATTTCTAGCAGCTACCAATGCTTCCATGGCACACAGCATTCTTTTTTGATTTACCACCCCTCAAAATAAAAAGCATATCTTTTTGGTTGGACCCGTACAGACAACACACATAGAACAGAATATCAAATTACCTCGAGTTTATTTATATACTTTTGAGCATTCTTTCACTCAACCTACACTGCAATACATTTATCATTTTATCTATTGCCGCCTATACTACAATGAATAGCCCAAAAAACATACTATGAAAATCAAGATGTTCAAAAATATTCATCTTAATACCTACAACTATGATGAGTGCCAAAACGCCGTAATGTCATTACTATATAACGATCGATCTTGAATCTCCAAATTTGCGATATGCCAATTTACAAAGTGTGATTGGATGCATTTACACAAAACTAGTGCAACTGGAAAAATCCACCACTCGCTTTCCTCCCTGCACCAACAAACCAAAACGTTACAGCACGTATTATCAATGTGCCAAGTGGTGACAAAATGGGTAGATCATACGGGTTGTCTATAAGGTCAAAAGATGTGCGTTTTTAACAGGGGTCAAAACTTGTCAGACTGAGCCGCCCAGAATTATTTGCCCATAATAATAATAATAATAATAAAATAGTATTTGGGAACTAATCTTTGATGAAAAGTTGAAGATGTTGGTTAAAAAGTGTTTCTGGCCAATCCTTTTCGACCCATGCAAAAAAAATTAAATTAAATTAAATCAAATTAAATTAAATTAAAAAAAAAATGTTTGACTGGCTATCCAACCGGACTAGGAATGCTAAGTTTAAGGAGCAAGCCTGAATCCATGCATAGATGTGCGCTCATGTTTGTATGACTATAAAGACTATTGTTAAGCAGACACACAAGCCATTAGCCACCTTATCAAAATGTCTTCTACTGTAACCAGATAAACATAATAATGTACTCACATGGACCAAGGCTGGACGTCTGAAGGTGTTTTACTGGGCTGAGTAGAATAATGAGCGTAACCACAGATAAAGGCAACCACCTGGCAACAACAAAAAGTAAAAACATATCAGCCGACACCTAAGGGGATGCCTATATGTGAACATTTATATCAGCAAGTTTATAAGTTACGTAGAAACTTACCACATTGACTAAAGACATTATGTTCCAGAGAGCATATATACGAGCCAGCCCAGCAGACCGTCTGGGTCCTTGACTGAACAGAGCATTAATACCAGCAGGAAAAGGAAGCAATATTCCAAGAGGCAAAATGAATAGAACTAAGAACACATGTGCTAAAGAAAATGAATATAACTGGAGCAATGTAAGCAAAACAAGACTAAAATCTCCTAATAGTAGCATCGAGATCACCAAACCCACAAGATCCTGCACCAACCATTGATAAATTTTGTTCAGAAACTGGGCAAGAAGCATGCCAACTAGAGGTGACAACTCCGACCCTTTTGTATATGAATGGGTCAATTTGGCTGTTCATATCTCAAATAGGTCAAATCAAAAATATTAGCTAAAAGTTCTCCAAACTCTATTTTCAATGCAAACAGCCCCTAAATCGTTTAAATCGAAGATTGGATTATTATATTGTAATAAAATTGGTTTACAAGTATAGTTAATGCTATTATATTAGAAAACAGTTATAGGGACAAAAGTGTTTGTGGGTGAACCAGACAAACTCGGTAGGCTCCGCCCATACTATAAATGACATGTTACAACCCGAACCCCTTCTGACCCATTTTACCCAATTGGTTCATCATGTCACCTCTATTGTCTAGTATGACATGCAATAAACATGTATAAGTTCGCGCATACACAAGATGGAGGAATTAGAAGTTACCTGGTGACCCAAGGGTTTGGTGTTATGGATTATAAAGGAGAGAAGAAAAAATATTTCTCTGTTTTCATTGAGCGTTTTTAAACTATTGATATCTAATACCCTAGCGTAACTCTTTTTCTGTGTCATATTATCGTTGGCATTCCCGTGTATTTGATTTGAAACCTTTTGTTCTTCAGAATCAATAGTTGGATCTTCTTGAAAGGCGCTATCATTATTGCTGCTGGATAAAAAAAGCGGTATGTTGGTAACAAGAATATCTGATGAATACAAATGAATAAACCTTGATAACATCACAATCAATACCACCAACTATAGCAACCAATAAGCATGATCAGATACTTGGCTTCTGTTGTTTGAGTTGTAATAAACAGATGTTTGGGTGTTCATAAATTCTCATTATTTAATGATTATCAAATATAATGACAAAAAGTGAATTCTAAGGAAAAAAAAAAAAAAAAAAAAAAAAAAAAAAAAAAAAAAAAAAAAAAAAAAAAAAAAAAAAAAAAAAAAAAAAAAAAAAAAAAAAAAAAAAAAAAAAAAAAAAAAAAAAAAAAAAAAAAAAAAAAAAAAAAATAATAATAATAATAATAATAATAATAATAATAATAATAATAATAATAATAATAATAATAATAATAATAATAATAATTAAATAAATAAAATAAATAAAATAAATAAAATAAAAAAAATGACACGGTTAATGACACAGTTTTGTGAATTGGGTCTCCAAGATTTGGTTGAAAAAAAGAGGAGAATTATGTTAGGTTATTCTAACCTTAAGAAGTTTAAAAACAGTTGATATGAATCTGAATATGTGAAATCAGTTACCTATATAATCCAGCCAATTAGAAGCAGAATTTGTTTATTCAAATATTAGTGATAATTATTCTGACTTGAAATCGCAAGAATCAAGTAACCGATTACAGAACGCAAATCAGAGCATCCCCAATTCCAACCAATAAGCATTAAGGTTGATAACTCGAGTAGAAATCTTTTACCTAGCCAGTAGTCCCCTTCTAGTAGCTCCATCGATCCTTACGGAAGATACTAAAATTCCATACTGATAATTGTCCCCACTTGTAGCTTGAAACAAAGCAAGGTCAACCCTTACACCATAATTCTTCAAAGTCGGATTAGCATAAGTTTCCATCCACGTGACAACTGTGCGAAACATCACCCTAAGTCTACCTCGACGAACCAGCCGCAGTTGCGCATTTAAACCAGCTACAAAGCGAAACCAAGTAGTAGGAGGAACACACTGAAAATAGCAATATACTGATCAATAGAGGCGCAGCATGAAAGATGAGGCAAAAGTTGATCTAACTAGGCCAACAGTCTTTTTTTACAAAGTATGAATATAGGTGAAAATTTCAACCCATTTACAGATTAATGGGTAGATTCGGGTAATTTTCTAGATATAATCACAAATGTGTAAAATAAAAAGATTAGCTATATTCGAAAAGAGGTCAAATGCTATCATATTTATTAAAAAAAAAAAAAAAAAAAAAAAAAAAAAAAAAAAAAAAAAAAAAAAAAAAAAAAAAAAAAAAAAAAAAAAAAAAAAAAAAGGCCAAACGTGTTAAACGGGTCGAAAGTAGAAGGTCCACAGAAGTGCATAGTATTCTTACAAAGTATGAATAGAGGTGTGAGGATTTCAACCCAATTACAGATTAACGGGTATGAAAAGAGGTCAAATGCTATCCTCAAAGTCGGCTATATATTGGAAGAGGTTAAATTTATTATAAGGGTTGAAAGTAGAAGGTCCATTGAACTGTGTTTTATGCATAAAACTTCCTGAATTATTTATATAAAATAAATACGTATATTATTAAAAATACTCTTTTGACCAGTGACCCAACCCAAATATTTTGCTGTATCTAAGTCCTTGAATTTAAGTAACAAACCTGGTTCATGAGACTTGTAATAACATTGTCATTGTGAAGTGAGAAGGGAGCCATGTAACTTCCATCTCCTCCAAACAAAAGAGACAACGGGAGTCTTTGAAGAAGACGAGGGGGGAGATCGCTTCTCTTTTCATCACCACCAAGAAAGAAGTCCACATAACCTAGCATTAGATCAGATGTAGCAGCTACCTACAAAATTACATAACCTTAATTAGAGCCTTCTCTAAACAATATATATCTCCCTCAGCAAATAAGAGCATAAAATGGATACAGAAATTATAAATTAGTATCATTGAAGACATAGGGAGCAAAAAGAACTAAAATAATACCATCACCTGGCAAATATTTTAATATAAATCTTTAAGTTGACATGTGTGAATTTTGCCGTTCAAAATATACGTATGTTAAAGTTGACATATTTCACCATGGACTAACCTTAAGCCCTTCGTACAGAGCACGTGATCGACACGAACGCAAGCAAGCATGGTCATACTCAGACCTAACAAACTCGCGTAGTCGTTGCAACTTCAACTTCTGTCTCCATTGTTGCCATGACCATGCAACAGGGTAAGCAAAGAAAAAGAGAATGCTATAAATTGATCCCTCCCACCATTGATAAGTTGCTAAAGCATTGATTTCTTCCACAAATTGATTAAAGGCACCCTCATACCTGTAATTTCAATCAAATACTCTTAATACATATTCATGACTCACCGTCTCTAATGAACAAAAAATACAAACCAACAGACTGAAACATGATATCTATCATCTAAGACGACAAACAAAAGAAAGGGAACATAGCAGCAATCAACAACAAATAGGAATTTACACTATATCTATCACTTGTTCCGGAGGCGTGTGAGGAAGATGCCAAGGTTCCCTGAAAGTATTTTGTCCCATAAAATACATCCTGTGGACATGACCCTGAGACTCCTCAACTCTGTTTGTTTCCAAAACCTGCAAGCCAAAGGATATTATTAGAGTTGGAATTTTCAGCCCCTTTACATATGAAAGGGTATATCCGGGCTACGTTTTATCCCTAAAGGGTCAAACGTCAATGCACTACAAAAATAAAAGGTCAAACGGGTCAAAAGTCACCCAAATAATGCTTTGTAATCATATTTGGCAAACTAAATTGTTCTTAAATACGATGTCATCAATGCTCATTTAGCAGTTTACTACTCAGTGGGGTTCTATAATCGGTTTTATTGATGCTGCAAAAAGGAATAAATCCAAAAAAGACAAAGTAAGTTTTTCTAACCTCATTCAGAGACTCCAAGAAAGGAAATGAGTGATCTATCTGAGAGCCTTGTGCTCGAGCAGATCCAGATGACTCATCAAATCCTACAAATTTCATCCTTGCAACACTAAGCACGAGTGCCAACAGGATAAGAAGACCCAATAGAAGAAGACCGAATAACCAAGGCCCGCCAAATGTCTCCATTAACTCTTCAAGAGCAGTGTAACAATGCGGCATATGGTATTTGTCTGAAATGCATTTGTACGGACACGGAGTTTCAGCAGTACCCCCTACAAGAAGTCACAAAAATTGTACTAACTATATTAAACCAAACAACTCATAAGACCAATAAAAGAAAATAACAGAATCACAATATGTAACTCCATACCTCGTACATAAATATAGTATGCACGATGGGGGAGCTCATTGGATGGACACTCGAAACATAGTTCCTTATCAGATCCAGTAACATTTTTGTATGTACCAACAGGGCATTCCTGTTCATAAACATGATACCCCCAAAAATTAGAATATTAATTCTTCCAACTGTGAGGTAGATACAACTAGAGTAACCACCATAACAATCAAATTCATGCCAATTCAAGAAATGAAACCACAATATATGGCTATGTTAACCAACAATGGAAAAACTAGTCCATAAAGTATTATTGTTACTCGGTATGTGGTCGAGACATAGACAAAAAAGTTAAGCTGAACAAAAGATATAATTCTAAGGACAACAATGAAATACCTCACAAAATGTGCCATAAAGCCCTTTTGGACAAGATTTGCCAGTAACTGACCCAATTTCTCCTGCACCACCTTCATTTCCACCAAGTCCGCCCCTAATATAAAAACATTAACATTCATAAGTTAGAAATAAAAAATTACATTTTAGTTCTCACATTACGTAAAAGGATGAAAACATTGAAATGTTAGATGACAAAAACGAATATATCATGTCAAGTTCTTTATTTATATCTGCCAAATACAATGCGTGTTCTTTAAGATGCATCTTTCCGGTTTTCTAATGTTAGAGAAAGAGTTGCAATTCTAACGAACCGAGTAGAGATGTTTCCTTTGACAATAGCGATGGGTTGATATACTTCACCAGTTGGTATATGTGACCAATGAAAATGAATTCTTCCACCTCCACCACCACCACACCCATTTGGTGTACCTTGACCTCCACCACTCGAAAGAATCCCAGACTCACCAACAGTCAAAGCATTCAGGAACAAAAGAATCGTACCACCAGACCCGCCCCCAGAACCTTGGAACCAATCAGTGATGCCACGATGTTTATAGTCAAGATTTTCAGCATAACTTCCTCCATCAGCTCCTAATGAACCATCAATTGACAAACTTGACAATGGATGTTCCAATGAACCAATCACTGCATACACATACACATGCAAAGTTAAGCAATTACTGTTTTTCTTACTATGGATAATTGAGAGATAACACCAGTTGGTTAATTAAGTCAAATTTACAAATAAGGTTAAACATCAAGAGGAAGACTTTAGCTCACCCAAAACACCACCACCAGCAGTTGAGTCAGTGTTGATGTCATTTCCACCTCCACTACCCAAAAAACAAGGCAAATTTGCATCTCCGTATGGAAGACCACCATCAATGCAAGTATCATTATAACAGCCGGACCCACCACTACCACCATAACCACCCCCACTCCCAATGCCAACGCTCAAGACATTCCCCTTGCCCAAACCTCCTGTGCAACCTGTTACACCAATTTATATAACTGAAATTTCAACATCATTTTACTATAGGTGGAATCAAACAGGTCTACTTGATCAGGTAAAAGCTACTCTGTAATATATTAGTTATATATGGAAACAGGTGGAAAGTAAACCCAAAATGGAATTCGAAAATCATAAAGTCTCTGAAAACATTTTGTTCTGTTGTAGCAATGTAAGTCTATCAATCACATTTACAATGTTACTAGTTTGTAACCTTATGAAAAGACGAGAAAAGTGTTGCTAGGTCCAACCCGAAACGTCTTGACCTGCTATTTTCCGTGATTGCTTAGTTTATCTACTCGAAAATACGCTACATAGTTTTGAGTGAGCATACCCATCGTTGAGGTGCTAATTGTCCCAGTAGATTCGACAGTAACAGTTCTTGCCCTGTGGAAATTCACGATAGACCCTCTTATAAGGCCTTGAACCAAGATATCTTCAACGCGGCATATCTGAAAAATAAATATAGCACTTTTACAAAATAGTCAAATAAATGTAATTATCTTAAGATGTGCTACTTTTTAGATCAATTACCTGAAGTGTAAAGGACAGTGAAGCATTCACATTGCAGTCGTCTGGTGGATTAAGCAGTTCGTCTGGACATTGTTGAGAGTTACAATTCAGTTTCGGCGTCCTAAATATTAAGCATAATGCTATTCAGCAAACCAATGATGAAGCACATTGATGTAAGGCACAGTGAAAGATCAGAAACAGACTTACACAGCATTAGCAGTAAAGTTTTCCAAGGGACCGCGTAAAACAGCTCCCGGACCCAGCTTTAAACAGGAAGAAAAGTCAGTTACTTAGAACAAATCAGATACTACAGTCGATAATGCCAAAAACACGTAGAGTGCCAGTAAGTCATGTACATGTAAATGTAACAAGAAAATTAGAGGTGGCAAAATTCAATAGGTCAGAATAGGTCAGGTATAAAACAGGTAACTCTTATACGGGTCTGGGCCAGTAAATTAAACCCAAAAGACTTCTTGCGCAGAAAACTAAATTCATAAACAATCATAGTGTCAAGTAAATAGATAATTTTAATAATACTCTAAATCTTTAATAAAAATATCAAAAAGTTTCATCCAATTAGAATATACTTTGAGCAATTTTCGAACTGTTCCACCCATTTGTCCTTTAATCTTAAGTTTTAAATATACTTGTCTGACCAGTTAAGAGATAAATCATAACCTGAATCAACTACCTTCATAGAAACCTATAGGGGCGCTAGCGCTTTATATTATACTAATATAATATAATATGAATTAAATTAAGTTAAGGGCTTTTCCTTATTAGTAAAGTTGCTCGAGGCCGGAAAATGAGTGTTTTGTCACTCTTTTGCATGGAAATACAACTATCAGATCACAGCAGGAGATAGAGGCACTTACATTGACACCATAAAACAGGGACAGGACGAGACGTTGTGCTTCAATACAGTCACCTGGGCCTGACAAGTTCAATAAACCTTGCCCATGAACCCCTAAATTGGCATTTGAGTGTATAGTTGAAGATTCCTGAGAAAGCAGAAAGGTGGTCAGTCACTAGAAAGCATATTGTAAAATTATAACTCGAATAGTCTTGTGGGAACCTTGAGAACAATAAGATTGCTAGCCTCAAGAAAGGAATTCTGCACATTCCTGTCACCCTCAACATCAATAAGCAGTTGTGAATTCCACATCAGGAACATTTTTACAGTCATGCGGAGAGCACCATATACCTGAGAATACCAAACTTTACTGTCAATTAAGTTGTTACATTTTGAGAGACACATTATTTATGCTATTTCAGTAACAAGAATATTTGTTACATTTGCATATTAATCCTACTACTGTTTTTAGTTTTTAGTTTTTGAGTTTGTAGACATAGCTAGTGAGTAAAGTAATAATAAGAAAGGCCAAAGGGAGGAAATATGTCGAACACGCTGATCCTACAAACAGACATGTATTAATGCAACTTTCTGTGCAAAAACTGTGACTTGAAGCAAACAGCATATAACTAGCAGTTAAAAAATTGGCAAAGGGTGTGCTAAGGGGGGAAATGACCTCCTAACACTTGATCACTATAGATGGTATCAAGTGGATGCTTAATCGGAAGCATAAGCAATTCATATATATGTATTAGACCAACATATGCTTGTAAGTATTATAATTCTGATACTATATTCTTTTGATATAGTTACTTATAGAATGACAAGTTCCATTGATACAATTAGTCACAGTGAGTTGGGAAGTTATATCAGTAAAAGGGGTGCATTGACCATCTAATAGTCAATAAGAAAAAAATGTGATTTTTGTTAGCAAATTGAAACCGTCTCATTTGTCTTTCTATAGGTACATTGTCCTATCATTAAACCAAAGCTAAATGCATGATTGTAAAAATTTCATACTAGATTTCTTGCCATATCTGTTGCTAAAGTAGATTATTTATTTATTTATTTTTCTGAAGTGCGTTGCGTCAAAGCTTCCAGTTAGCCATGTAAGAAGATATATAACTTGATATTTAATGAAGTAGTGACAGACAACCAACAATACTTGGAGATATTTTGATAAATCACACATACATTAATGTGTATACACAAACATATAAATAGCACAAACAGCCTTAGAAACTTAGGAAAAAACATAAACTGACTTTAGTCAATTTGATTCATGATTCATGAAATCAGTACATCAATCCTTTTTCCTGTTGGGGTATGCCCCAAAGGATGTTATTGTATTTGTTCGTGTTCTTTTCTTGTTCTTGTGTTTCAATAAAAGCTGCTTTTCGAAAATAAAGTATAACATAACAATCCTCTATACATATGTGAACTGACACTGTGTTTCAAAAACTCGTAGTAGTTTCGGAATGGGAAATGAAGAGCACATTTATAATTTATCAACTCATAATCTACAAAGTCAAGAGGCATGTGATGCTAAAGATGAAATAAACAACTCGGCATGAAATCTTAGGAAATAGTTGTAAATAAGGTAGAGCATAGTTAATTAAAATAACTACTAGTCAGGGAATGAGTGCAATGAATTTACTTAACAAGTTTGATTTCAGTCTTAATAATTAGATAGATATATAAAATAATTCAGTTGAATAAAGTAGTTATTTGCCTTGATTGCAGAATCACTCATCAGCAGTTCTTCTGCCAGTAACTCGAATTCTGACAAAGCATAATGTGATAGCCCAAAGCTCAAGGTTCCTCCACCCAGAACACTAATTTGCCCTTGAACCTATTATGAAGCATTTTAATATATAATTAAATATAGATCCTAAAAGAAATGAATTTCATAAAACCGGTCTTTCACTGACCTGAACACGACTCCAAAGCAAGGGAACAGAAACCTTGGCCAAATTTTGAATAAAAATATTTGTCATAAGGGGCTGATACGAGACCTCCATGAGAATTGTGTCTGTGTCAGTTGTCATGTTGAAATTATCAACTGTAAGGCTCCGGGTTACAGCGTCGTAAAAAGTGCCTGCAGCACCCGCATTTGTTGGACAACCTACACTATTACCACCTGCAATAATTATATAAAATAAATAATTTAATTCTTCAAATGATACAAAACTATATGCAAACTTGCACTACTGTTTACTAAAATTAAAATCCAAAAATGCCACAATTCTACCATGTACAAAGATTTTGGGTTCTTCGTGCCTGCTAAACACGTCAGTAGAAATTCTTCCTCCACCCCCACCGCCAAAACCATCGCCTCCACTAGCACTTATATTACCACTTCCAGTCCTGCAGTTCCAAATTAGATCAATTTCGATTAGATTGTACTACATACGTTTCTTAACTCAAATTACACCAAGCAAAAGAAGAGCATGACTCATATTACTAAACAATCATGTGATATAAATAGACTATCCCCATTAGACTGCATGCAGTAGAAGTGTGATATAGCAGTGATTCTACCACTTAGCATTCGCACTACATAGCTTTCCTATAAGTTCATGTGAAGAAGAAAAAAAGTGACCCGAGTACGAACTTTCTTCAAAAAGTAAAACTCAATAGTGACAATATACTTGAAAGCAAGTTTTCAGTTTACATTCTAATATAAATACAATACATATGAATGTTTCTATATATTGCAGTATACTTTTGGGGGAACAGTAAGGGCGTCATCCATCAAACATAGCAGATAACATAGATGTTGTACTACGTACAAAATTGTAGTGATATAGCGCGTTAGCAACCTTATTGTAAGGTTTCCTGTCCATCAACTTGCCCTGCTTTAACCAGATTTTATGATGACTAACCATATACGGAAATATACACATCTGATACATCGTTATTAAGTTAACTAACTAAACAAGCAAAAAACATTGCAAATGCTATTTAAGGTCTATAACATGACATTCGTATTCCTAGTGTATACAGAACTAATTAACACAACTACTGAATTCAAAAAAAGTACGAGAGATTACATTTTATAAGCCCTGAGGAAGATACTCCCACCAGAACCACCTCCGCCTTTTGTACCACCGTCCCCTCCTTCCGCCAACAACATACCATTCATCTCAATAAGATTCGTAGCCACAACTTTAATCCTCCCACCACCACCCCCACCATAATCCCCATCCTTACTCGTCGTCCCACCTTTACTCCCATAACTCCACGGCTTCTGCAAACTCGACCACGAATACGCATCACCACCCCACACATCTTCCGGAAGCTTCTTATCATTCAACAAACACGCCGCACCTCTACCCCCATACCCCCCACCCGCTCCATCATACCCCGAAGGAGTCCCACTAGTTTGCTCAGGCGGATCACCACCTAACCCCGTAACATTCACAACCGACCCCACCCCAAAAGTCGCATTCGCAGCAATCAACTCAAACGTTCCAGCAACAATCATCGCATTCTCACCTAAACTAAATTCACCAGTAACATTTATCCCAATCTCACACCCTGGATTAACATCACAACTAACGCTCACATTACCTAAAATAACCAAACTCCCCTTCCCCGCTATATACATACTCTCAGTCAAATTCAAACTATCAACTACCTCACACGTCTCATCTAACGAACCAACGCCACCGAGATCGCCTTGGCACGAAGCCGAAGGTGGACGCGGCGGTGGAGGCGGTGGCGCGGGAGGCGAATAATCCTGATGAAAGAGCTTTATAAACCCCTCACTATCCTCACTAAAATCATCATATTCATATCCAAACCCTAACAGTATCATATTCATAACAGAAATAACTAACAGAATCATAAACACAGAGCTCTTCATCATTTAGTTGGTTATGATGACGTGTCATTACATCAATTGCATCGTTAAAAAGCCGTTGAATCCGTTGAATCAGTAATATTATTTAACAAATTTAACTGATTACGAACAAAAAATTGGGGGTTTTTGTAAACCCTAACTGTGTGTGTTTTTTAAGTGTGTGTTTAGTGTGTGTTAAGTGTTTGGTAGGAGAAGGAAAAAGCAGTTAAATTCTGAAAGAAGGTGAAATTGCTATTGGAAGGTTAAAAAGTGCTGAGAATTGAGATGGTGGTGGAGTGGGAGTTGTAAGATTTGCATAAATGGTTGTACGTTGGTGTGGTGGAGGCCTGGAGGGGAAATGTGACGAGATGACGGCTTATAAGTCAAAAGAGCGAATGACCAACTACTCTAGTGCAAGAATCGAAGTGATGACGACTAGCACGTGATTTGCATGTGGATTGCTAAAAATAAAAAAGTTTTTTCCAATTTTAGATATTTTATTTTTGGTGTAAATTCTGTAATATATATTTATCTTTTTGTTACGTGGTGTAAGAAAAGTAAGAATATAAGTGACGTTAAAAATAAAATCTTGAAAAAAAATGTAAAAGTGTTGTTTTTTGCTTTTGTTTGTCGAAAAAATGCGAAAATGCTTCATATGTGAAATAAAATTAGTGCTGACGGTAAAAAATAGTTTTAAGATTTTTACTTTTTTGATGGTTTCTAGTGACGATTTGAAGATATTTCATGGTGTAACGTTTAATTATTTATTTACAATTTTTGAAACATATCACTAAATGCAGTGAAAAAACTAACAAATAATGATGTTTAATGATTAAATAAACATTTAACGATGTATTAAATCGGAATAGAGATTTTAGGGTTGAACAAAAAATGATAGTTTAATGATTGAATAAAAATTAAACCATTAATTATAGTATTGATGTTATTACTATTTATAAGTAAAAGTATACAAATAATGTACGTTTATTTAGGGTCGTCCCATTGATTTGGGTGGCTTGGTGCGAAATCATGAATGAGGCCCCTATAATCATGAAAAGTCTAACTATTTTTTAAAATAAAAAGTCTTTGATATTACGCAAATCACTAAAAATTCAACTTTGATACGAGTAATATTTAACAAAGACATTAAAAATTCAAAACATTATATATTTAGATATGTATAAAACTATAAATATTAATGGATGTATACTAAATTGGAGACCCCATACAATGAGGGGCCTTGTGCGGTTGCACTACTTGTACATGCTAATCGTCGTCACTACGTTTATCTTACTATTTAGCTTAATAGAGACATATATAAATGCATTATAGATAGTATTATTATAAAAGGTTGAATGTATAAGTATCATTTTTTTTTTAAGAAAAAAAAATTATTGACCACAATCTTCGAGCTATAGTTGACAACTAAGGGTCTGTTTGGTTAGGCGCAATGGACTGATAAAGGAATGTAATCGACGATGTAATGGAATGAGCATGGTATTGAATGAGTTATTAATGTTCCATTGACTTATTTGGTTTCCGTGTTGGAATGGTAGCATTTACACATGTCGTTTGGTGCAATGCAATGGACGTTGAAAATAAATGAAAGATGAAAAAATGTGATTCCATATCGTAATGGAACGAAAAAAATATAAATAAATAAAATAAACTATGTAGCGGCTATGTAATGAAATTAGTGATTATAGACGTAATGGAATGAACAGATGAATAAAGTATTCCATTACAAAATTCAAAACAAAAAAATTTTTCATTTCATTTGTGATTATGTATTTCATTCCAACTCCAATTCATGCATACCAAACGCTACATAAGTTCTTAGATAAAGCACAATGTCCGAACATAACATCAATTAATTATTAAGTTTAGTTTTCTTAAACACATTTAGGTTATCTGTACTACTTATAAGTATTAGGATCAAATGAGAAGTAAAATAAAAATAAAAATGGTGCGAAGAAACCACAACCACATATTTTATATGTACCTACAAAAATAGATGTGTCTCCTTATAAATTTCTTACTCTTATTTGAAATGTGTGCAAAAATATTTTTCACTCTTCTTATTTTACTTTTTTCTTCTTATTGTATCCCTTCCTTACTTATATAGCATACATAATTTTCTTTAAGCTTAAAATTTTTAAATTTGAGTAACATGTAATGCCTATAGTCTACTTTAGAAAACAAGTTTAAATGACAACTTAACAAGTTTAAGTGGATTTTTTTTTCTACCAATATACCAACTTTTTAAATTTGACAATTTTTTATGATCAATAATAGCTTACAGACCCGTGTGTCACACCCCCAAAATCGGGTCGCAGCGGAATGGAATTCCGAGGGAGTGACGTTCTTGGAATACAAAGTACAAGGAAATAAAGAATGACCTCTAAGTGAGTCATTTTAAAACAAGCGTTTGATTTAAACATAAG
>LBNU01024684.1:17465-52604 GCA_014162995.1 Artemisia annua | reverse complement strand
TTAAGCTCATGACCCCGAAGCTCGACGTAATCGTATGCAATCAAGCATAATAATGCCCCAAAGGAGTGTTTGCCAGGCACTCGGAATTAATCCGAATGGTATGCGTCCGTTTAACAAGTTGGCGCGACCAACCCGGACGGGGTGTCAACCCAAATAGATCTATTCATAACATCCGCGCTTACAAGTAATTAACGGTTCATGATAAAGGGGACTTAAGCGGCAGTAATCGGTAACTTAGGCAATGTAACAATTTTGTACTTATGTCCGCAATAAAAAATAAAGCAGTGTATTTTCACCCCAAGTATTTGAAATCATGTAATAAAAGTGCACAAGTGGGGCTATGACTCACCTTAGCAAAAGCAATTCCCGATGGTCAAATTAGTAGATGGAAAGTAAAGTCCGGTAACTCTAATCGCAACCTAAATAGTACATATGTCTTAGGTTCGAAAGCAAGGTCAAGCATGCAAGTCATACACTACATTATCACTTGTACATGTTGTTGTAATATTTATCGTCAAAATGTAGTTAAGTTCATGTGATCTTTTATTTGGAAATTTATTCTTTTAAAAAAAACGTAACTTGTTAATCTCGTGACTAAACATTATCCGTCTAGTCAATAAGTATATTGAAAGTCTCTAGTATGTGCTAAAACACATACCTTTTTCTTGACCAAATTAAGACCAAAAAGACCAAAAACCCGACCATAAATGCCAAATATATGTGTTTTTGTGTTTTTATACATGCAGGTAAGAAAATTTGAGAAAACGACAAAAACCAAGACAAAATCACGAAAAACGAGCACGAGAATGGAATGAGTCTAATATTTATAGCCGGAAAGTGAATCTGAGTCAAAAATGTCCAAACAAGTCCCTGGAAATTTCTAAAGTTTCAAGAATAGTCCCTGGGCAAAATTTGGAGATTTTTACAAGAATGGTCCCTGGATTTCAGAAAGTTGTCAGAAATAGTCCCTGAAGAATAAATTTGAAGATTTGACAACTTTGATCCTTCAAGAATTCAAGAAGGTTACAAATGATCCTTGGAAAGCAATTATAAAAATTGGCAGCTTGGATCCTCACATTTTCAGATTTTACAAATATGGTCCCTTTAATTTAAAACCAATCAAACTACTAAACTTAACCCACTTAATAAACTAAACCCCAAAAACTCTTATAACCTTATAACCCATTCTAGCCCACAATGGTACCACAGCCCACTACCCATAACCCTTAACCCAACCCATAAAACAAATAAAAATAAAATAACCTAAACCCGCCCTTTTTACCACACCCGTCTTCCCCAATTCACCCCTGGTAAACCACTATTCACCCCACCAAATTACCTCGAACATATCCAAATTAACCTCGTACCTTCTAGTAAGATGAGCCAACATGTCAGATAAGGCAGCACGTCATTCAATTGACTAGAAAGACCTGGAAGGCAACCATGAGGATGAGGATGATAAAATTCCAGAAATTTCGAGTGGGAAATGATCAAGGATAAGGATAATGATTCTGGGAAGTTCTATAAAACTCCAAACCGACTCAAAGCAGCTATAAATAGGGGACTTTGCTCATGGTGTAGTGTGTAGAGTAGCAGTAGTTAGAAAAGGTTTTAGCTTAAGCATTTACTGTCATTTCCAGCTCCTTGTAATCTTTACTGTATTTTTAATGTAATTTAGCTTTTAAATTTAATCAAATTTAAGTTTCCTTTGCAATTTATTCCAAAATCAGTTTATAGCTTTTAGTTATTTAAGTCCTTATTTACTTTGATACAAGCTCTTCTTTTCTTATATTAAGTTAGTTTAAGCTTTTCAGAAAGTTTTCATAAGCTTATATCTTATTTACATTCACTTTCATATCATATAAAAAAAAAAAAAAAAAAAAAAAAATATTCAGAAGAGAAAGGGTACATAAGCTGAAATAAGCTCTTATATCCCTTTTTATAAGTTCATATAAGCAAGTTTATGCTTAATGTGAGCTTATCTCTACTGATATAAGCCTACATTTCCATTCTGCCTATTTCTCAAGTAAGTCCCTATTTTCTTTTCTGCATACATCTTTATCTTAGCATATTTACTGTCCCTTTTTGTTTGCTTGTGTTTAGTAATGCTCAGTGTAGTTGTTTAATTGCTCTTGTATGATTTTTATATGAGTAAGCTTAGAATTTCATCTGACTGCCTAGTTTAGCTACAATCTGCAACATTAAGTTCCTCTGGTTCTTTGGCCATTCTCACTGTTTTATTAGTATTAGATCTCACTAGGTAACTGAGTTTGATCATAAGATTAGGAATTAAAGCTTAAATCTTGAGAAGTTAGTGTAATCTAGGCTATTAAGGGGTGTTTGGATTTGCATTGTTATTAGGATTCTTGTGTTTTGGTTGCTGATCTTTCTGCACTAGCAAGTCACTTTAGGCATATTTAGGTCAAAATAAGCTTAAAACTCATAGGTTATATGTAAAAAGTCAAATTTGTCTTAAACCTCCATTTATGCCTGCTTGTGCACTGATATGAATCTACTAGTTGGAGTATTGTTGCATTTTGTGTTTGTGTAAGTAATTTTAGTGTTTAATCAAGCTCATATTGCATCTAGGGTTAGATTAGATCAGTAGAGTTTCACTTTGGTCAACTTAGTGTGCATTTGCAAAAGTCAACTAGTTGCTTAATACTTGTTCTAGCAGCCATCTTCTAGATTAAATTTAGGTGATCAAGAGTTGTTTATTAGGCTTGATATTGATATTGAGGATAGTTCACCTAGCATAGATCATCTAGGATCAGTAGCAAACAAATCCAACAACATTCAGTAGGCCAAATTGGATTCCCCATATTGACCCAACTCTGTTCTTGAGGCATATCAGAAGCTACAGTAGCCTTTTCTTAGGCAAAATTAAGGTTCAATTGGTGGTTCAAAATTAGGGCTTTTGTGTTTTTTAGGGTCTCTGCTAGGTAATCTTTAGTTTGCCCCCTTTAGGTTTTACCTATCAGCTTATTAAGTGCTTAAAAATTAAGCTAGAAAGTAAGGATTTAGGCCTAGTTTCTGTCCAAAAGTATCAACTGCCATAAGTGCTTATCAGCTTACTTAGTGTGCATTTTCAGTTGATTTATGCTTATTTAAGTTGTTTAAGCCTGTTTTGTTAGTTTGGTGCTTTTAAGTGCTTATTAGCTTAAAAATAAGGCCTTATTCAAACTGCTTATTTGCCCAAAAGTGCTTATTAGGGTTTCAAATTAGGAAATTTTATTTTTCCTAGGCTTTTTATAATATTTTAGATTTTCCTGAAAAACTTCATAATTTTATAAGGTCATTTACTATTTCTTTTAATTAAAAGTAGTTTTTAAGTATTTTAAAATAGTTTTTAATAATTAAATAAAAATCCAAAAAAAAAATAGTTTTTCTGTTTTAAAAATAGTTTTTAATAGTTTTAAAATTTTAGAAAAATAAATTTTACTTTTCCAAGTTATTTTTCCATTTTTAGTATTTTTAATAATTAGTTAATAATTAATAATTAGTTTTTAATTAATAATAAATATATAAAACACCAAAAAAGTATATTTTCAGTTTTTAAATTACTTTTAGGATATTTTAAAATTTTCAAAATTATTTTTCCACTTTTTCTAGTTAATTTCTCTTTTTAGTTTATTAAAAGTAGTTTGTAAGTAAAAATTAAATAAATAAAAAGTAAATTAAAAGTATTTTAAATAGAGTAAAGTTTAGATTTACGTTTTAGCCCTTTGGGAATTTAGAACTTGCCGTTAGGGTTTAGGTTTTCCATAATTGCCTTAGAAATCCCGAGATTAGCTCGGGAACTTAAGTTTTGATTCCGTTTTTACGTGTAGGTTTTTATTTCCGTGTTTTCCGTGTTTTATTTGTTTTTACGTGCTTTTATTAATTTAGGGTTCCCCATAAACCCCTTCACATTCATTTCACAAAACTCGATCCCGATCCAATCAACTCAAATTAACGCCTCGTTGGGAGAAACGACCCGAGGAACGTACTTGCCCGTACTACTTCGGTAACGATCACGTCTATTATATTATATAGAGCGTATCAGTCTCTAACGCACCTAATAAGTACACGTAATGTTCTACCACTTTTATGTACGTCATTTTAACCAAAATACACCATAAAGTGCCAAAAATTCCTATTAAAAATTTCCATCAGCTTTTAATAGTCAAATAAAAGCTGTCAAAAAATTTTTAATTTGCCGTAACTTCATTAGGCCATATCTTTCTCGTCTTAGCTTCGTTTTTCAAGTTTTATATATCCCCGCGAAGGTATTCAAGTATACTCTAGGCTTCTCAAGGTCTCGGCTAGTCTAGACATCATCTAACCTCAGTTTTTATAGCTCGAAAATTCTGGACAGATTCAATATTTTCAGAAAATATAGTTTTCGTCGTAAATCNAATGTATTTATTGAATGTATTGGGTATTAAAAATAGGTATTGAATATTGGTTTTGGGGTTAACGTTAAATACTTATAATTAAGTGGGCTTAGTAAAAGAATTATTAAAGTGAAAGAAAATAATTTTTTTGCACTTTTTATTAATTTAGTAAGTATGAGAATGTATTAAAATAATTGTTAGGATTGCCGGGTGCATTGTTTATTTAAGTTGCGAAAAGCGTTTATTAACTTAATAAAAGTAAGTAATTAAAAGAATTGTTTTGGAGGCTAAAATTTTTGAACCGGAGAAGGAGCAAGGTATTGTGATGTTGGTAAATATATCCTATAGTCATAGTGCTCATGAAAGGTATTCTAAATTTCACGTTTATTTAACTAAAAAGTTGTACGTAAATCGTTCTCAAGTAAATGTCAAAATAAACAGTTCGAGTTTAGCAATTAGTATTGACCTGAAAAATGGCGGGTTGTCATACCTACTGTTTACAATGTGTTATGTATACTTGTACAGTGAGTGTCATAATCAAAATAAGAAGTGTGCAAATCACCTCCCTTTGTCATAAGTTATTGGTACAAAAAATAAAAAGTAAACTGCAAATACATCCTTGTGCTTTGTCAGTTTTCATGCTAACCGTCCCTGTCAGAAACCTTGACAATAATCATCCCTTCGTTAATAAAAGTCATACACAATACATCCCTAGAGACTAACGATGTAATTTTTTTTCATTATCTTCGTTATCTACTAAAATTAAAACACACCTCTCGATGAAATTATTCACAAATGCCATTTTATTAATTTCATCTTCTTCTCATTGTTTTGGCTACCCATCATTATCGTCTTCTTGTCACTACCTCTACTATAAAATACCTAAACCACTCACCAAAAAATCACTTATAACTACCATAAATTTTTTTTCTTTTATTATTATCATCATCATCATCATCATCATCATCATCATCCCCTAAAATACATAAACCCATATAACCTTAAAATCACTCCTAACCATCATAAAATACCTCCACCACCATCATTTCTTCTCATTGGTCGGATTTCTAGTGGCCGGATTTGTGATCACCACCATTCATTACCTCTACCACCACTCGCTACCTTAACCACCACGAATCATTCACCACCATTTGCCACATCCATCACCATCCGCCATATGTCACTTCCACCTCCACCAACTAACATGTTGGTCATACTAAGAGTGATTTTATCAAGAGGTGTGTCTGACTTTTAGTTGATAACGAAGATAACAGAGAACAATTTACATCGTTAGTCCCTAGGGATGTATTGTGTCTAACTTTCACTAACGGAAAAATGATTTTTGCCAAAGAAATCTGACATGGATGTTGTGAAAACAGGCAAACCACAAAGATGTATTTTGCAGTTTACTCAAAAATAAATAAATGAAAACACGATATATTTATACTAGAGAAATACAATGATATTATCAAGCTTATATCTTGCTTCGTGCAAACAAATAGTGGTCATGCCAACTTTCGGGAAAGGCTAATCAAATTTGTGTGTGTGACGATAAGTTGAGACCCGTACAAAATTGATAATAGATTAAAAGGGTTTTTCAAACTTGTACCTCAGAGGCACATGTTAAAGATGATCTCACAGCATGGGTGTCACCTTCAGAATGACCAACAGCCACTGATTGATCCTATTATTCTCCAGCATCAGGCCCTACATAAGGCCACATTCAAAGGGTGACACCCAGACTGTTGACTCTCTTTAACATGTGCCCATGCTCCTAGAGGACAAGTTAGGAAAATCCTAGATAAAATTAAAACAAAAAATTACAATAGCGGTGTAACAAACAACAAAGTCAACCCTCTAGTAACGAGAAAGTGTTGGGTTATTTGGAACCCCTGTTTTACAAGTGATAACCCCCATTGATTTTTTCGGTTTTTCATTTTATTTATTTATTATTTTTATAATTTTGTTTATATTGAAAAACTATAAAACTGTAAGTGCGGAACAGAAAATATAAAGTTTAATAAGTAAAAAGTATTAAGCTGATAGAAAATACGAAACATAAACTGATAAAAAAATTATGTTGTACCGTAACAGAGTGATCCAAAAGGGTAATCGAATATGAAAAATACACTAGAAAGTGTGCCCAAAGTACCAATAACATAACCCAACTAGAAAATAGGGAAACAAGGCAAACGTCGCATGTTTAGACAAATTGAAATAAAAACATGTACCGTACTTGTTAAAGAAAAAAGTAGTCAAAGAACATGTCACCTGTATTCTCGGAGCACGTAAAAAAAAAAAGAAAATTCCATTTTTTTATCTTTAATAATATATATATAAAAAAAAAATAAATAAAAAAATAAGTAAGAGGATTATTTGTCCGGTTGAGCGAGGCTTGTGGTGGACACACTACCCTCTCTCATTAATTTCAACAAACAGATATATAGATTCTTCTTTTCATCATCTTCAACCCAAGATTCATAAATCCATTTTTAAGGTTATGTTTTCAGACTCATTTCTTGTTTTAATTCTGTATGTATTTGGCCCTTCCTTCTGCTCCTCATCTATGGTTTTTTAATTGTCTTTGTTATCTACTTTGTTATATTTTTCCCCATAATTACTCCATCATTTTCATTGTTGGATTAGTTTTGCTAAACATAGTCACAACAACAAGCTAGCTAAGGGTTATTTGTATGACATGTTAAAACTAGTACAAAAAGTCAAGTAGGGAATTTATATACGGCAACTTGGTAACACTCAAGTTAAGTATTTGTGTAAGGCTTCGTTTTCTCAACATTGAGCGAAAATCGTTTGATATATACAGACTTGCTACTTTTAAGTGGAACACCTGGACCCTAATGTGGTAGCGATTTTCTTGACCACATACACTGATCATGAATTTATACATAGGAGGGTCTTGTTCAATTTAGAGAATTCAATGTTTGAAACGATAGTTGTTCTTACATTCTCTTGTAGATGACGTCCTGGCACCATATTTTAAAGGTTACATACACAACTGAAGCAACTGTGCTTGTATCATCGAAGTTACTACATGACAAACCTCTGCACTTTTCATGTGGACTGAATGCCGTTTCCAAGGGTAAAGTTGACCAGATTCTAAGGGGGAGTAAACAACCGCTTCCATTGACCTTTATTGTATCTGCTACTCGAAATGGAAATGATGAACATGAAAGCACCGTAGGTGCTTACTCTGATGATCAATCACTTACAATTTCAAACAGTAGTAGTGAAAGTTATGATCTCGAGAAGGAAATCGTTGCTTCTTTGTTGTACCCTAGTGAAGATCACTCGCAACATACTCAAATCCTTGGAAACCATGGAAATCTTCTTGATAAGTTAAAGGCTGTTCATATGCATGCTTTAGCCATGGAACAGTGGAATGCTTCCCTACTAAAGTTGTGTCACAGGTAAATATATATGTTAGAGATTATAATTGGTTAACTTATACTCTGCATATTCCATCTATAACACGCGCCATGTATTCTTGTCTGTGCAGACGGCATGTCTTGAGTGCTGCAAACCTGATACACTATTTGGCTCTCAGAAGCCTTGATGTTGAACAGCTGAAATATGACCTCTCTTCAGTTGGCCTTTTGAACTTGGAAATGATCAATCCATATGTCATTGCAAGCCTTTCAGCAGGAATCCAGATGTTGGAAAGCCTAAAATCCAACACGTTAGATGGTGATGAGATCGTTAAAGCTATAGCCACTGGCGAAAGTTTTAACAAATATGCAAACAGAAGTGTAATGATAAAGACAACAAATTCAAATCGAGACTTTCTCATTGGTCCACTTCAGGATGAAAGAAGTCATATCATGGTCACAGTTGGTGAAGAAGCCTTAGCTAATGAAACCTTTATTCATGACGTACTTAGAAAAGGCGCCACTATTATCCGTATCAACTGTGCTCATGGTGATCCAACTGTTTGGAGTGAGATTATCAGAAAAGTGAAAATAAATACTCAGAAGCTGGAAAAACCATGTCGGGTTCTCATGGATTTGGCTGGACCAAAGCTAAGAACCGGTAGGATGAAAGCGGGTCCATGTGTCATGAAGATAACTCCAAAGAGGAACCCGTATGGATATGTGATCAATCCAGCTCAGGTTTGGGTTGCTCAAGAAGGAGCAGGTCCACCACCTGCTCATGTATCTCCTGATGCGGTCATATATGTGGACGGTCAAGAATTTCTCGAAAACCTAGTCGTTGGTGATACCATTAGATTCAGTGATGCCAGAGGTAAACAACGGTCTCTAAAGATTTCAAAGAAATTCCCTGTTTTTACTGGCGTTGGATTCATGGCTGACTGTACAAAGACCTGTTATGTTCAAAATGGGACAAAATTGTATGTCAAGGGAAACAAGAAAAGGTCCTCATATGGATGTGTTGTGGATGTGCCTCATGTAGAGCCATTTGTAAGATTGAAAGTTGGAGACTTGTTGGTGATAACACGAGATAGCTCAGAGGAACAACACGAATCAGCTTCTAACATGGTTGGTAGTCCTAGAGTAACTTGTTCCTCTGGGTATCTATTTGACTCGGTCAAACCCGGAGAGACTATTGCTTTCGATGATGGAAAAATATGGGGTATTATCAAAGGTACTAGTATTACAGAGATAGTTGTTTCCATTACTCGTGCTGGCCCACGAGGGACTAAACTTGGTCCTGAGAAATCCATTAACATCCCCGATAGCAAGATTATGTATAAAGGGTTGACTTCAAAAGATATTATTGACCTTGACTTTGTTGGTACACATGCTGACATTGCTGGGATTTCATTTGTTCGGAATGTTCATGATATTGTTGTGCTTAGGCAAGAACTTGAGAAGAGGAAACTTGAGCACTTGGGAATTGTTCTAAAGATTGAAACTAAAGATGGGCTTAAAAACTTGCCAATCATGATTTTAGAGGCAATGAAGCTACCAAATCCGTTGGGGGTTATGATTGCTAGAGGAGATCTTGCAGTTGAGTGTGGATGGGAGATGATGGCAGATATTCAAGAACAAATTTTATCGATATGTAGTGCAGCTCATGTCCCAGTAATTTGGGCAACGCAAGTACTAGAGTCACTTGTAAAAACTGGCGTGCCTACTAGAGCTGAGATAACGGATGTGGCGTGTGGAAGAAGGTCAGTCTTTAAATCTTTTTTATACGTTTTATTGAATGTAAGGCTGTTGCAATTTTGAACAGAAACTAACCCATGTTGTATGGTTGTTACAGGGCAAGTTGCATAATGTTGAACAAGGGAAAGCATATATTGGAAGCTATCGACACTTTAGATGCCATACTAAAAAGCAGCTCTACCAATATGAAGGCAGAAGCCAAACCTCTTGTATTATCCAACCACCTCTCTTGATCTTCTTTAATTGTATTCTAGTACTTGTACATATGCTTTTGATGAAACAAAATATGGATAATCGAGTTAGACCAGTTCTGTATGGTCTTTCTACTTTTTGTTGTTTGGAATTTACGTTAGAAGGTAAATGCCATGGCTGCAGGCAGCCAGTTTCTTGGTATGGAGGGTGACAATGACTACAATATCATGCTAAATATATTGCATAAACAAGTCAATAATTGATACTCCATACCTCACTGGCCTCGCATACAAAAATTTGAGGATGATATTATCATTTGTTATTCTTGCATTTGAAGAACTGTGAAGATTCATTTTGGAAGCTTAACATACTTGTAATCACAAAATCACAATGATATTAGAATTCGTTAGTCTTGTAACGACTGAATCAATTTGGATTGTGCAAAACAAACTTGTCGGGATTTTCCTTTTGAGGCTGCGTTTTCAGAGTAATTATTCAGTTTGCAAAATGCAAATGTTAAGCAAATTTCCTGTTTGTTCTTTAGAGAGAAAACAGTTGGCAAAAAAACAAGTTTAGACTTCTTTTTGAAAGTGTAGTTTTGCAAAAGCAATCCCAAACACCCCTTTTAATCAGTTTGCAACATTATTTGAAGAATAAAAGTTCATGACATATGCATTGTGTTGATTCATTTGAGACTACCAAAAAAAATCTGAAACCATCTAGATAAAAACTTATAGTGAGATTGAAATTGGAAAATTTTCATTCACATGTTATTTTACACAAGGGTTTAGATGTGGTTTCTGGGTCTCAAGTCTTTTTATGATGTCAAGTAAACTCTTTTTCGGGCCATATATCTATACTAAACTAGCATATCCTATTGAGCATTCAACAAAAGTGTGTTACTGATTACACCATGTCAATATATTTTTGAAATGCTTGACAACATTTTCGGCATAATATTTGCAGCTACACATTCAGTTTAAAACGGAAATTTGTAATTCGAGTAAACATATTAGCTTGTAAAACAACCAGAATGCGTTTCTCAAGCTATATTATTGCTGTAGTACATAGCAAAGATTCACGATCATGTACATAGACAAATAACCAAACTCCAATAACATTAGTTTTACCCGAAAATCCATATCAGTAATGTCTGATATAACTACACCTCAACATAATAATCGGTGCTCATGCAAAATAATTAATAATCTTCAAAGAAAGTTCACTTCCCTCTTGACAAATGAAGGCAACGCAAAGGCAGCTCTGTGCATCTGTTTGATTCAAGAAAACAACAAAGGAAATATATCAATGTATCAGTTTGTTAACTATTAATGATAAATTACTAAAAAAATAGCGGATTGAGTTAAAAAAGAAGGGCATATTACCTGAGAGTTGTAGAATTTTAATTCTCTCCTATGCTCAAGTGCTCCCTCAACCTTTTCGATTGGATTTATAGGAATCTTGAAGTCTACAGTTGGTCCATCCGTTGAGCACAATATGAACCCAATAACACCACTGCATTACAAATACAAACAGTGAGCAAATTTTCTTTATCTTTTTTTGGTTTTTATTTGATTATATGCATGTTTTTTCAAAAAAATATTCTCTCTCTCAACTGATTTTAATATATCAAATAAACAGACTTGAAGATGAATTCCACCACACCTGGGATACGTGGGTACACTTGTCCATGCATAATGAACAGAACCCTTGAATATCTCACGGCAAACATTGATCATATCCTGAATAAGATGAGTATGAAGCCACATACTCTCAGCCATGTTACAAAGAACACCCCCAGGCCTTAATGCCCTTGCTAACATCTCAAAGAAAGGCTTTTCCACAAGCTCCAGTGCAGGACCTACAGCCGATAAAAAGTCCCAAGTTAGACTTAATACATATATATCTTATTATGAAGTAGAGATATAATATCATTCAATACTACAAGTTTACAAACATACCCACAGGATCAGATGAATCAACAATAATAGCATCATACTTTCCTGGTGGCGTGTTGCGGATAAACTCAACAGCTGTCAATAAGTAAAAGATGATTCAGTAAAAGAATTGTCGAATAAATATGCTAAAAATAGGAAAGTATTTAAACTTAATAAGATCCCTTAGAAAAACGATATAATCCAGTACCATATATACTTACGATATCAAACAGCAAACTAAGACTAATATATTTGGCGGTTTAAGCCACAAAAAAGAACAGGGTTTTTGTGTGAGAAACCATAGTCACAGTGCCAATTAAGAAAAAACCATCATCTTAATCTAGTAATTACCATCACCAACATGGAGATGAACACGGGGATCTTCAAAGCCAAGAGCTAACTCAGGAAAAAACTTCTTACTAACCTACAAACAAGAAATTTAACAATGAGCACAGCCAGGAGATGAAAAAATAGTCGTAAATGCACAAAGAGAGATTATGCTTTCACCACATACATCTATAACCATTTTATCTATTTCACATATATCAATTGATTCTACAGAGCTGTGACGAGAAACTTCCCTAAGAACTCCACCATCGCCGCCACCCAAGACCAAAACCTGGATATAAACCATTGAAATATCAAAAACATATTTCATGGTAATAAAAGTGAGACAGATGTACAGTGCACTGTAAGTATATCTTTATCATAATGCATTTCAAGTGGAGTTACCTTTTTGGGCGATTCAATGGAGCAAAGGGGAAGATGGGCGATCATTTCCTGGTAGGCACATTCATCTTTCTCGGTCAGCTGTAGAATGCCATCGAGGACAAGAACTTTTCCATATGATGTTGACTGTAAATCAGTTCAAGAGTTTCAGCATATATATGATTCTTGAGGATTAAACTGATTCTTACACAGAGACAACTTGAAGGTACAGATAATCTTAGAAATGAGATACCTCAAAAACTAGAACCTCCTGATACTCTGATTTTTCCTTAAACAAAATCTTTTCAACCTCCAACGAATGTGCTTCTCCTTCATGAAAAAGAAAAAAGAAAAAAAAAAAGTTGGATTTGGAAGCAATACTTAAATCTCTATATAAACTCAGGTTGCAGTCATAAATTACAGGCACATTATACATTGAACATGATCACGAGTTTTGACATACCTGGCCACATGGGGTTGTTAAAGTACATCTTTTTGGCAGCTTTATCTGCAATAGACAACATAATGACGATTAAAAGAGGGTCAACAGTCAAAAATCCTTAACTAGCGAGTCACTGGGAAATTGGATACTCTCCATGACTATGGGCCGAATTCTGGTAGTTACTCAACAACCTAAAGGGATGCCTTGATGTTCGTTTTAAAAGTGATAATCTGATTGTTTTGAAGTCTAGTCAGAGTAGCTACTTATGCTTATAATCATTTTATTAGTCAAGGATTAAGTTTCATACTAAACTACAATCGATTCAAGATATTTACTTATATACCCTGTATTTATCTGCTACTTCTTTAAAAAAATCAGAACTTTCTAAAAACTCATATCACATCAGAAGTGATTATTTCCAAACACTTTCCAAACGCGCATCCAAACACCCAAAAGATGTACGTAACATAGTAAGAAAAAGAAGGATAAGCACCTGAGAACCATCCAGAAACAACAGTCGGATGACAGTTGGCTTCAACTGCAGGGTCAATAGGGAAAGCTCGAGCCTTTAGGCAACAAGAAGGGATATTAGCCCCGTTGGTTGTGTGGACTCCCAAGTCTTTTACGGCGTCTCCCTCCATAGATCCTCTTTCTATTCTCCAGTTTCAGCAGTCTCTAATCACCAACAACAACGATAAAAAAGACCTTAACTTAATATTATATATAATAAGTAAAGATAGCATAATAAGCATATAAAAATAGTCTAGTATTCGACACATGTCCATGGAGGAATTCGGCATTGATTAAAATTCCCCCTTTTTGAACCACCCTTAGTGACACTTTATAAAGCACAATAGTTTGTATATCTACTTTAACAACAACACAAAAGTGGATTCTTTTTACTGTAATATAAACTAGAACAGCGTAACATATAAGCTCAAGATCAAGATTCTGTGTTAACTAACTTTTTACTAAAACCAGGCAAAAAAAAAAATTACTGCAATAAAAAAGGTATTCAAAATTTTGAGCGGTAAAAGATTTACTGCGATTGTAACTAGAAAGACAAGATAAAATGTTAAAACCCCAAAAAATGTTCTCATTAATCAATCGATGTTAATAAATTAAAAGGAAACATAATGAGTAGCAGAATAATTAAAATAATATAACTGACCAAGACATTGATAAGGACAAGAGTAGAACAAACAAATGTTGTATTTGCAAACATAGACACTAACCTCCGTCCGATGATACTGATATTGTGTTTGAGATGAAAATGGCGACGGGTTTTACACGTTTCTTTTATGCCTTTTATAAAATAAAATAAATAAATATAATGTAACGCTACAATTGATTCATGGAAGGGGAAAGGTATTTGTTAAATTACCTTTTTGACCTTTTTTTCAACATATATTTTTTTTAGAGTAAATTGGAAATATGGTACTTGTTATTTGGCCAAATTGCACATTTTGTCTGTATGGTTCGGAAAGTGCAAGCAACATCTTTGTAGTGAAACCTCTGATCTGATTTCGTCCTTTTCTAAACTGAAATTACTTAAACTACCCTCATCGATTTCCTTCTTAAATAGACAGAACAAAAGGGCATTGTAGTAATTTCAATTTAAAAAAGAACGAAATTAGATCCAAAGTTTCTTCACAAGGATGTCGCTTGCACTTTCCGACCCATATAGACGAAACATGCAATTTGACCAAAGACAAGGACGATTTTTGCAATTTACTATATTTTTTTATAACAAAACTTGGTGGGGTATTTTGAAAAAAATTATAATATATACTTCCTAATTCATAAAAATTAAAAAAGTATCTTGTTAAATAATTTAAAATTAGGTGAAGATACTTCTAGATTTTTGTTTACTAGTACTGTTGGTCCCTTTTACTTGGTTAATGGTTAACTATTGAGTTAATCTAACCAAGTTACATGACATAATGATGCAAAGATAAATAATAAAAAACTTAAAAGATAAGAACCAAGATTTTCAACGTTTAACTCTTTATTAGAAATTAATCAAAAGAATTATACCCAAGTGTTNTAACTACAATCAATTCAAGATATTTACTTATATACCGTGTATTTATCTGCTACTTCTTTAAGAAAAATCAGAACTTTCTAAACACTCATATCTCCATCAGAAGTTATTATTTCCAAACACTTTAAAAAACGCACATCCAAACACCCAAAAGATGTACGTAACATAGTAAGAAAAAGAAGAATAAACCACCTGAGAACCATCCAGAAACAACAGTTGGATGACAGTTGGCTTCAACTGCAGGGTCAATAGGGAAAGCTCTGGCCTTTAGGCAACAAGAAGGGATATTAGCCCCGTTGGTTGTGTGGACTCCCAAGTCTTTTACGGCGTCTCCCTCCATAGATCCTCTTTCTATTCTCCAGTTTCAGCAGTCTCTAATCACCAACAACAACAATAAAAAAGACCTTAACTTAATATTATATATAATAAGTGAAGATAGCATAATAAGCATATAGAGCAATAAAAAGCAGCCATATAAAAATAGTCTAGTATTCGACACATGTCCATGGAGGAATTCGGCATTGATTAAAATTCCCCTTTTTGAACCACCCTTAGTGACACTTTATAAAGCACAATAGTTTGTATATCTACTTTAACAACAACACAAAAGTGGATTCTTTTTACTGTAATATAAACTAGAACAGCGTAACATATAAGCTCAAGATCAAGATTCTGTGTTAACTTTTTACTAAAACCAGGCAAAAAAGAAAAAAAAAATTACTGCAATAAAAAAGGTATTCAAAATTTTGAGCGGTAAAAGATTTACTGCGATTGTAACTAGAAAGACATGATAAAATGTTAAAACCCCAAAAAATGTTCTCATTAATCAATCGATGTTAATAAATTAAAAGGAAACATAATGAGTAGCAGAATAATAAAAATAATATAACTGAGGAAGACATTGATAAGGACAAGAGTAGAACAAACAAATGTTGTATTTGCAAACATAGACACTAACCTCCGTCCGATGATACTGATATTGTGTTTGAGATGAAAATGGCGACGGGTTTTACACGTTTCTTTTATGCCTTTTATAAAATAAAATAAATAAATAATGTAACGCTACAATTGATTCATGGAAGGGGAAAGGTATTTGCTTAAATTACCTTTTTGACCTTTTTCTCAACACATAATTTTTTAAGAGTAATTTGGAAATATAGTCCTTGTTGTTTGGCCAAATTGCACATTTTGTCTGTATGGTTCCGAAAGTGCAAGCGACATCTTTGTAGTGAAACCTTTGATCTGATTTCGTCTTTTTCTAAACTGAAATTACTTAAACTACCCTCATCGATTTCCTTCTTAAATAGACAGAACAAAAGGGTATTTTAGTAATTTTAGTTTAAAAAATAATGAAATCAGATCCAAAATTTCTTCACAAGGATGTCGCTTGCACTCATACAGATGATACATGCAATTTGACCAAAGAGAAGGACGATTTTTGCAATTTACTCTATTTTTTTATAACAAAACTTGGTAGGGTATTTTCAAAAAAAATTATAATATATACTTCCTAATACATAAAAATTAAAAAGTATCTTGTTAAATAATTTAAAATTAGGTGAAGATACTTCTAGATTTTGTTTAATAGTAATTAATTAAGGACATAATTATGTTGAATGTACAGATTTCTTTTTTTAATACAAGATTTGTTAACACGGTGGTTGACTCTTTTTAAAATAACATTTTTTTTCTGTCTTATATAGTGTTTTCCTTTTTAAAATAACAAATTTGTTTTCCTGCATAAACCATAACCAAGTCAATGAGCCTATAAAATAAGATAATCCAAACAAGCCCCTTAATATACCACAAAAGCTACCCAAACACCACCTAAAGAGCTAAACATAAAAAAATTTATTAATTCCTTTTTATCAGTAAGTAAATAATACTACAGTAGATACATACAGTAAAAAATCCATACATGTTCAAATACATCATTTGTGGCAAAACCTTAAAACTGTTATACAGAACCTAATGAATCACCAATAGTCATTGCACGAACACAACCCATTCTTAAAATGATGAAACCTATTCGAATCTCTGACCACTATTTCTCTCCCCCTTGCCACTGATATATACTTCATTGCAGTGTGACAGTCTCCACATACTCTCAGATTCTTGAACACCCTTATTGGTTTGTTTTTTGACGTACTTATCAACCCAAACGCCACAGCAATCTTCTCACTGTGCTGAACCAAGTATTGTTCTTTTTCTTTCTCATCAAGCTCGTGCAGAACGAAATCTGTATCAGGAACGTATCCTAGTTTCTTGATGTCTGTGACCAACTGATCTAACTCTTTGTAAATTTCGTGTACTCGGGGATGAAAAGTGTCGCCTACATAGAATTTGTGAGATTGGTTCTCAGCTTCTATCCAACTGCAACCTGCTTCCTTGATCAAGTTTTTTTCTTTCATGGTCTTTCGGATTTTAACCACTTTTTCCCATTGACCCTTTGAAGCATACAAGTTGGATAAAAGTATATAAGCAGATGGATCATCTGGATCCTGCTCAGTTATCATTTCTGCGCATAACTTTCCCAATTCTGTATTTCCATGAACTTGGCAGGCTCCAAGTAATGTACGCCATACCAAAGCATCAGCCTTTAAAGGCATCGACTCAATAAAGTCAACAGCTTTTTCCAGTGAGCCTGACCTTCCTAATAAGTCAACTACACACGCGTAATGTTCCATTTTGGGGGTTATCTTATGCTCACTATACATTGAACTGAAGTGTTTTAGACCCTCGTCAACCATCCCAACATGACTGCAGGCTGATAAAACAGCAATATACGTGACTTCATTTGGTTTCACGCCTGCTTTAAGCATCTGGTCAAACTTTTCTAAAGCGCTTTTTGCAAGACCGTGTTTTGCATAACCAGTAATTATTGAAGTCCATGATATTACATTCCGTTCTTTCATTTTGTCGAAAACTCGAGCAGCTGCTTCTATATCTCCACACCGCGAATACATTGATATCAAAGAATTACATACCCTTTGGTTTGAATCCAACCCTGCCTTCACCAACCGAGCATGCATTTCCTCACCCTTTCCAACAGCACCGAGACTAGCTGCTGCACTTAAAAGGCTGGCAAACGTAAACGAATCGACCCCAGTCTGTGTCTCCTCAACTTTATTAAACATCTTAAAGGCATCATCAGAACTTGTATTTTTAACATACCCATCCACAATGGCATTGTAAGAGATTAAGTTCTTCTCAAGTAGGATTTCAAAAGCTTTTTGGGCATCTTCCATGCTACCGGATCGAGCATACATACTAATAAGAGAATTCCCCACACAGTTCACAGACACGAGACCAGATTTTACTGCATGGTTATGAATTTGTCTACCAGCTTCCAGATTCGAAAGACTTCCACATACCTTTAAAAGACTTGAATAAGTGAAATGATTTGGCAAGACATCACCTTGTGTAATCATCTTACAATAGAGCTCAATGGCAGTTCTATCAAGACCTCCACTTTGCACATATCCAGTAATCATCGCAGTCCAAGTCGTCACATTATGATCACGCATCCGTTCAAATACTTTCCTAGCGTCCTCCATTGGCTCTCTACTATCACACTTTGCATACATGTCCAATAGACTGCACCCAACATACACATCCAAACACAGCCCCATCTTCACAACCCACGAATGCAACTGCTGACCAACCGAAACAAATCCCAATTCAGCACACGCAGACACAACGCTACTCAAAGTAAACCGATCAGGCATAAACCCACCCAACAACATACGCAAAAACAATACAATCCCATCTTCATGACACCCCAACTGCCCATATCTAGTAATCATCAAAGTCCACGTAACCGAATTCCTCTCAGGCATTCGCTCAAACACTTTCTTCGCCGACTCCAAATCGCCAAAACCTTTAGTAAACAAATCAATCAAAGCACAGCCAACACACACATCAGACTCAAAGTACCCAGTCTTGATCACAAACCCGAAAACCGTTCCCCCAACCCTCGCATACTCTTTACTACAACACGCTTGAATCGCAGCCGAAAAACAGTACTGATTCGGACACTCGCCGTGCTTAAGCATCTCAACAAATGTCGCCAACGCCTGCGACTCCATTCCGTTGTGCGAAAAACACGATATCATGGCACTCCAAGTAACTAAATCCTTAACTTCATCCTCCATTGATTCAAATATAGTTTTGGCGGTAAACCAGTCCCCACATTTTGAATATAAACTAATGAGTGAGTTGAGTGTGACTGTGTCTAGTTTGGTACCAGATTGGTTTAGTTTCAAGTGGACGAGTTTACCGAGCTCGAGGTTACGTGTTCGGATGCAATGTTTAAGGACTTGAACTGGGGCAGCATTTAAGGTTTGGTTTTTTAAGGTTTTGATGGATTGTTTTGAATGTTTTGTGGGTGTTGGTGCTAATTTGGCGGGAGAGATTAGAGAGATGGTTGACATTTTTTAAGGAATGTGATAACACAAATGGAGGAACAGATAGAATATTTATGTCTGCACTTGAACAAGTTTTTTTTTTTTTTTTTTTTTTTTTTTTTTTTTTTTTTTTTTTTTTTTTTTTTTTTTTTTTTTTATTTNAAAAGAAAAAAAAAAAAAAAAAAAAAAAAAAAAAAAAAAAAAAAAAAAAAAAACATCAACAACTTAGTTGTACAAATTGGTAGTTGACAAGTTTGGTGATGTTTCTCATTAACATCATCCACCACCACCGACTAACAACATAATACACACACGTCAGCCTATGCAAAACATGTAAAACACAACATATAAACAAGCAACTATTTTATTCTTTGACCTATGTGGGACTATTTGAAACAAGTTTTTAGGGAAACTAAGGGGGTGTTTGGTTGTTAAAGGGAATCACTAAGATAATGGGAATGGAATGGCTCCAAAGTAGTGAGAAGAATTATTGAAATGAGAAGAATGAGAAAAAATTGTGGCCATATATTTTAAATAAGAAAAGAGAAATAATAGGGAGATGCATCTATTTTTGTGAGTGCATCTAATATTTGTGGTTGTGGTTTCTTCTCATTCTTCTCATCTTAGTTATATTTCTCATTTGATCCTTACTCTGGCTCCAAAAATAAACATATTTTTCACTAGCTTGTAGCTAAGGTGCATACATCTTATATATGATTCAAACAAATTACGAGCCAGGTGAGTGTATAACATAAACAAAGACTAGAATCGGCTCACGAGTCAAAAAATTGAAGGTATATTAAGGACTCCTTTTACGTTTATTGCTACGATAAAATTAATCAAGTTGCACCAGGAGTTATATATCTTATGATCTAACCGATTGTTTGGTGCTATCCTTGTGTCTCTTGGTTTGTTAATTCTGTCTTTAACACTCTCATAATATCCTTGTCAACATGAGCAACTGCTTGCCAATCTCATGCAGTGAAAACATTTAGCCATCCAAATGATGCTCACACTGCATTGGCACCCCATGACATACCGCCAAGCGGAATAGCTATCCACACAAGAACTACATACTTCCTTTTTATCCACAAAAACATCTCATATTGCCTAGTTAACTTTAAAGCATAGTTAACTCAATCCTGTATTTCTTTACTTGTTACGCTCTGGTAGGGTGTGACTGTCTACGTACCTCGTGGGATTGGGTATTATTGTTGATTTGACCTTTTTACTTGACGGGACTTGAACCTCTTAACAAACATCTAAAATTCTACACTCGTCGCTAGGCCAACGTTCCGTTAGTCCAGCCGTCCCGTGATTGGACTCCAAAAATTAACATATTTTTCAAAAATAATAATAATAATAATAATAATAATAAATAATAAAAAAATAAATACGGGACTCCAAAAATTAACATATTTTTCAAAATAATAATAATAATAATAATAATAATAATAAATAATAAAAAAAAAAAAATTAATTAAAGAAGTTGTACAATTTAGCAATTGACGGCAAGGTTGGCAATGTTTCTCATTAAACATCATCAACACCACCACCACCGACTAACAACATAATACACACATCAACTTATGCAAAACATGTAAAACACAACATATAAACAAGCTACTATTTTATTCTTTGACCTATGTGGGACTATTTGAAACAAGTTTTTAGGAAACTAAGGTGGTGTTTGGTTGTTAAAGGGAATCACTAATATAATGGGAATGGAATGGCTCCAAAAATAAACATACTCCGTATTTTTCACTAGCTTGTTGCTAAGGTGCATACATCTTATATATATTCAAACAAATTACGAGCCAGGTGAGTGTATAACATAAACAAAGACTAGAATCAGCTCACAAGTCAAAAAATTTAATTGAAGGTACATTAAGGACTACTCTTACGTTTATTGCTACGATAAAATTAATCAAGTTGCACCAGGAGTTATATATCTTCTGATCTAACCGATTGTTTGGTGCTATCCTTGTGTCTCTTGGTTTGTTTAACTCTGTCTTTTACACTCTCATAAGATCCTTGTCAACTTGAGCAGCTGCTTGCCAATCTCATGCAGTGAAAACATTTAGCCATCCAAATGATGCTCACACTCCATTGGCACCCCATAATATACCGCCAAGCAGAATAGCTATCCAACACAAGAACTAAGTACTTCCCTTTTATCCCCCAAAACGTCTCAGTATTGCCTAGTTAACTTTAAAGCATAGTTAACTCAATCCTGTATTTCCTTGAAGGCACATTAAACAAGTAAAATCTTAATGTCATAAAATCAGGACATCTACCAATAGATTTTAATGACCCATACTCCTAACACCTTTATTGCAGCCCAGAAAACTGTAAACCAAACAGAACATTCGCCCGTATTTAAAAAAAATGCTTATCATTTTGATCCCTTTTGGCTTAAGGTTTGACCATCAACATGACTCAATACAAGTAAAACCACGTATATCAAGTCAGGAGACCACATTCAGAGCATACACCAAAATATTGAAGGCTTTGGAGCATACTCCCTCCCTAGTCGAAAAATGAAGAAACACACACTTTATCCCTCTAAAAACTAAAAATACTGGAGCACACACTCTCCCTAGTCGAAAAATCACATTCTGTCGTCTACTTGGCATTTACAGACTCAACACGGGAGGTGGATTGTAAGATTGATGGCATTAGTTAGGATATTAAGTTACAAACTAATTTAACTATGGGCTAATGGCCTATTAATGCATCATAGTTGTCATCATTTCCTTTTTATATATATCGAACATTTTTTTTTGCTATTATATGTACTAAACTTGATTTTCTGGGCATTTTTGTATACTTTATGACCATTTTACCTAATAAAATGAGGGGCAAAATGGTCATAAAGTATACAAAAATGCCCAAAGAATCAAGTTTAGTACAGAGAATAGAAAAAAAAAAATTGTTCGATACATATAAAAGGAATAAGTGACAACTATGATACATTTTGATGCCATTAGGTCTTTAACTATAGGATAAGAGAAAAAGTTTTATTCGGAAACATTATAGAAATCAGACCAAATTAATACTCTATCAAAGTGACAATTCTTTTGTAGATGGATGGAGTCTGACACTTGGCAAGCTTACTATTCAACGCATTAAATACGTATACGAGTGATGTGATATAATGATATTATCTGTCTGAAACAAATGTGATGTGATATAATGATATTATCTGTCTGAAACAAATTGAATGACTAATAACTGATTGAACAAGATGAGAGTTTGACTTATTTTGGTTGCAAATTTGACTTGGTAATAAAAGGAAATTAGCAGAGTTGAGGAGAAGTTGGTCATCTGTGTCAAAGTCTTGCAGGCTAATGTTTGTTTGGTTCCCACTTCTATACTTAATAAATAGCTTAAAAATGGAAGGGAAATTTGACATGATTAAAGCAGTAAAGCACAAATGGATGCAATGACATGACCCTGATGGACTTCATTGTAACATAAATGGACCTGCATCAGGTGGTTGGGTGGGTGGGGTGGGTGGCCTGGTTTAGGACAAGCCAATATGACCCACTTCATATCCTGTTCTGTCTGAACTTTTTGTCATTAGCTTTTTTTATAAGTTTCATCTTCTTTTTCTGATAGTATACTTGATTTGATTAAACCTGATCAATTCTACACTAAGGGTATGCCAATGTATAATCATCTTGCAGCATCCCAAGATTCAAGCTTAAGCAACCAAAACACTTCTAGTTATCATAGACCACAACGACATCAATAATCAGTTTTTAACAAGAAGGGCACTCTCGCAAAAGTGAAGTTATTTCTGAAAATAACTACCTAGTCCAAAAGACAAGGGACATAAACAACCATATACAACCTAACTCAGTTAGAAAGCGCACCATGCATATATCATATAATGATATCATAACAAGCAGCAGTCGTTATTAAACAAATACTCTATATACATTACAAATCTTCAACATTCAGGAATCTACGACGGACCAGAAAGATTATTTTTATTACATTTAATACCATATGATAAAAGGTTCGGCGGGTATATGGAGCCTCCTAACTTATTCAGCAAAACCTGCGTTGAATTTGACCCGGGGAGTCAGATTGTAAAGATACCATTGATATTCACTTCTCTCTGCTTCATCAATTATCTGCACTAGCTACTTCACTTCACTTCTATCATTTCTAAATTACTTTCTCAAGATGTCAGATTCGTCTGTTTTGGCAAACCTTCCTCTGATCCTCGGCTGACTGTCCGCCAAAGCCTTCCTGCAAGCATACTGAATACCACAAACTATTAGATACTTCAACCGTTTGATCTGTTTTCTTTTTAGCTGCATTTTCACAATATTACCAAATACATTCAAGTCTCACAAGAAATCATGTTGATTGGTCTAAAGAAAGTGATTTAAGATACTAAAACAGATCATCAAACTATTGTTAATTGGTATGTTGATTACCTTGATTTTTCTTCCAAAATTCCTCTTTGTTTTCTTATTCCTGTATCTTGAGAGCTTTTGCATACGGTCTTCATTGGTGCGCTCACTGATTAGCGGTGGCTGTCCAAGGGGATAATGAATGAGGCTTGTGTTAGCATCGTCAAGGGTCTGTCATAAAAGAAGGTATCAATGAATCTGCCTATTCTGCTACTCGTATATGCCCACGAAACATATCAGCACACACACGTGCGTGTAAAGGATCTAGTTAGATGCATAAATAAAGGCATGCACATGAATGTGTCCACACATCAAAATCCATTCCCAACTTTAAGCATTCAACGGATTGTATACGAATTTGAGTTTATAACAATAGCTCGATTATTCTATATTAGGTCTTTTGCTTATTTGTATACTGATTCTTCGAAGTCAGCTAATAACACAACCTACCAATCATGTCCGTCAATTTTTTCAGTTAGGAGAGGAGTTTCCTTTGTATAATCTATATTTGTTAATTAATTATGTACCCTGTTGTAGACTTTCGCTTCTGCCACTGCATTTTTTTTCCTTTTGCGGTTATTCATTTAATATGATCTAATGGCCTCAGCTTTGAGATAAAAAGAAATAATATGATTCTATTATCATATCCATACATAATGCAGAAAACAAATTGAGTTTAACCTTTATGTCTCCTTCACTGAAAGCCCGTCGCATACCATAAGCATTCCCAAAATCTATTTCACTGAAATTCAGATAATTGGGTTTAACTTGAGCCCCTTGAATCCAATCCATTGAGCTTAGACTATCACAGCTCATGCTTTTTGGGATTTGGCACGATGGAGTTACATTATCCTTTGCGACAGGGTTTTCATCTGTTGAAACTGGGAAATTGAAGCTTAGGACCTCAGAAAATGGTGATGATTCACTTCCAGTTGCTGCTTCTTTTGCCAAGATATCTTTGCATTCGTAGAAGACGTCATTCAGAAACTCCTCGTTCTGAAGAGATTCAATATCTGTAACTTTAAGATCTTGAGGGGAAATGGCATCTTCTCCACAAGAAATCATTGACATGCCAGATGTCATGGGATCAAGGCTCACCAATGGTTGTTCAATGATCGGTTCTGGTGCTTTGAAAAGATCGCCTTCTCCCCCAAGATCATAATCCGATATAGCAGATGTTTGGATTAGACCATCCTGAAGATACCAGATGAAAATTGATTAGAAACAAGACAGATTTTCATATAACAATCAAGCAAAGACCAAGAATGAAAGTACATAAACAAATATCTTAGTGATGTCAGCATGATGTGTGAACGAACTTAGCTAGCAAGACAGAGAACACCATCTTAAGGACCCAATGGTTCAGATTTATGTTTTAAACTACAAAACTTGATCCATTAGCAACAATGTAATGACTTTTTCACTTCCAAAACTCAAATGTATGCAAATGAAGTTCGTTTCAGAATTTCCCCAAATAGTTACCAATATCACTTCAAATTAATGGAGTTGGTGACTTAAGCACAGACAATAGTAGAGAACTAAAGTTTTCCTGTCTGCTACCAAGCTAAGCCTTTCGAGCACTCAAGAACATGGGGTTAGCTTGTAACACAATAGCTGGTCTTAAAACAATACAGAAATATGAAGGCAACTTTAAAAGGTCAATAATCTTATCCCCAACAAGAACTTCCACAAAAACATAACCATTGGTGCAAATTACAATCTGAGTGGTACCTTTTTTTATTGATTTGAGCTTTTGTGAGTGCGGTGGAAAGGTGAATCTTTAATCTTTATTATTTACAAGTTGACATCAAAGTATTAACAAAAGTGTAACAAAGCTCAATATGTTCATTGAATTCTATTCAAGAACAATGAAAAACAAGTATGAAAATGATATTAGTTAACCATTCCCATTACCCTTTCACAATGGGAAAGAACAAATACTCATATAAAAAAAAGCAACTAACTTTCATAATTTCTGAGCAAGAACAAGAAGACCCAGAAATCAAAAACCATCAAGAACCAATCTTTGGTACACAAAACATGCATTTCAATCAAGAACATATAAAATCCTAATCCACAATTCAAGATTATATAAAAAGCAATTAAATTTCTCAAATTCTGAGCAAGAACAAGGAGACCCAGAAATCAAAAACCAAAAAACATGCATTCCAATCAAGAACTTGTTAAACCCTAATCCACAATTCAAGATTATATATAAAAATAAATAAAGGGTCAGCAAGTAAATGGAATAAATTACCAAGCAAGTAGAAATAGACTTATGTGAGTGACAGAAATCATCAAATTGTTGAATATCAGATGACAAATTCTGAAAATAAGGAAACATTAGCCCTGTCTCAGCATACATTACTTTCTTGTGTGACCTTTTTATCTTCTTAACTTAAGGTTTTCTAAGCCAAAACCAGAAAGAAACTAGTTTGACAGTACAAGACCACAAAGCACAGGGGTACAAGTTGGCTTACAAGACACAGCACAAAACAAAAGAACCTAGAAGGAGGTCCTGTGTGTTTGTTTGATAGTAAATATGTGTTGTTTCTTTAGTACCTGCTTCCTTGATTTATATGGGACTTGTGATTGTGACTAGAAGCAGACACCATCTTGTGGTCCCCACTTACTTTTGTCCAAACTATAATAATATATGTACCTCCCTACAATTATAATTCCACTTAGGCAGGTGTTATGGTTATCTAACCTTATCAGTTTCATGTTAGCGTTATATCATCATTTAACACATTATCTAACTCGTCACTAATGTTTTGAAATTCAGATCGACCCGACCAGGTTAACCGGTTCCGGCAAAAAAAAGGGTAAAAAACCGGGTTAACCGGTTAAACCCGTCGGGTTTTAAGTGACCGGGTCAATCCGGTTCACGAAACTCGTCCGATTTTTGTTTTTTCATTTTATTTTTATAGAAAACCAGATTGACCCGGTGGTTGAGCCGGTTGAAAAAAAATAGTTTTTTTTAATAGAAAATCGGGTTGACCCGACGGTCGAACTAGTAACCCTGTGACCCAGTGACTCGAACGGGTCAACTAAAAACCCTTCAAAACATTGCTCATCACTAAACAAAATGCTATCGTCACCACCAAACCAAAATATAAAATACCCATGTTATAAAAACATATCTCACATTATAACTCACAAACCCTCACAAACAAGAATAAAATAATAATATCTATTTTGCTTGTTTTTAGATGGTGCAGACCACAAAGCAAGAGCAAAAACTGCGTCTTTAACGCGCGGTTAGAGGTGGTGCTATGGTCTTTTGCGCGTGATGACACCACCACCGTTGGTTCGCCACCTTCTACAATAACCATCCTTACGATAATTGGTCTGTTATGTTATGACACTGAACTATTTGGTAATTAAATTAGTGCTATTGTTTTCCTAGTATGGTGGTTATAAGTTGGTAGAATTTCATGTTTTGTGTGGTTGGGACTTAAGACTCGAAGTGAAATAAATTCTTTTTAATTATTGAATCTTTTTAATTTGATATTTCTTTCCGCCTCAAAGTTATTAGAACACTTTTATATCACATACAGTTTAATAAAAGTGGGTATGAACATATTATATATTACTAATAATATGTCATGTTCATTTTTAAAAAACAAATTTAATTCATTGAAATTTGAAACTGGATCATTGTTTTAAAATTAATCAAAAAAAAATTTAAAAAAAAAAAAAAAAAAAAACTTGTAATTTGATACGAGAAGAGTAAGATTTAAGAAAATTGTCATAATAGTGTTTTTGAAAGAGATCAATTTATTCAGTTAACTTTTTATGTCAGTAGGCTCAAATCTCGCAAACTAGTTTGTTATTGTTATGTTGAGAAGTAATTGGGACAAAAAGAGTAAGATTTTAAGAAAATAGTCATAATAAAGTTTTTGAAAGATATTAATTTATTTAGTTTGACTTTTTATGTCGGTAGGCTTAAATCTCGTAAAATAGTTGGTTATTGTTGAGAAGTGGTTGACTATACGAGTAACGAGTTGGTTTGTTCTATCACCATTCACATTAACTCATAACATAACAAATAAGCATATACAGTTGTTGCAAATGGTGAATAGAAATTGGATCATACCTTCTATCATGTGTCATAAAAAGTTAGGTTATTAGTTTATGAAATTTTTTTCTAACAACAAAAACCGATAATCTAATTACGGAATTACCACATACAAACACTTGTAGGTTACTAGATTTCCAATCTCTCGCGTTTGCCATCACTTTCCATTTTAGTTACCATTACATCATGAATGCACAAATTCTACTTTCTTGTGATCTCTTAATCCCGATCTACTAGAACAAGAAATAGTTCCTAAATATAGATAGTTTAGCCATGTGACTAGCAATAAGTTACAAACTTGGCTCACTATGATTTACGAGTAAACATACTTATTTACCCAACACGTGTTATAATATTCTCTCAAATGATATGATCCGTGTAACTTTATGTTTACTCATCCTTGCCAGAAAAACATTTGCCTACGATACATTCTTTAAATAAATATTTTCGACAAAAACCTTATAGACAAGTCTAGACTCTAGAGTCTACCAAAATGGTATATTTACATCCCATGTTAGCTAGGAACTGTAGAACCAGATAAGTTATGACATAGTTTACCTACTAGTCAAATTCATCGAACGTTTTTAGCGATGCAAAAATCATTTTTTTCGTTAGTCTTTATGTGATTGTTTATTGATATTGTTTTCTGATCTATAAGCATGCATGGTAACCCGTGTTTTTTAAGAGCACTGGATACCTTATGGTACCGTCGTGTGGTATTATGAGTAAAGTGCTGTTACCTGAGTATTTTTTTCTCGTAATACCACAATCCATCACACATACATAACCCACTAAAATACAAATACAACACAAATAAACAAAAAGAAAGAAAGAAAAAAAGTAAAAAATACGAGACCATTTGGGCTTTCAAAGACGGCGCCACAACGCATCGTACCGATAGCTCTAAATGACAAAATAATTTAATCTTGTATGCTTAAAACACATGACCAACAACTAAATACAATAAGACTATGAAACTTAAAAACATATTGCAAGTTTTGTGAGCTATTCCAAGAATTGCCAACGGTACAGGGATCAATGGCATCGCCATTGGCTTTTTCCAAGACCAACAATGACACCATAGTGCAACATATACCCCATGTCATTCGTCTCTCGATGGTCATCAGCGAGCGATATTGGTATTCTTTTACTTTTATATTTTTGTGAGTGAGTAGGGTATTTTTGTGAGACTTACATGCACCAATAACAGTTATTGGATGTTATCGCTAAAAAGAGTATTTTAGGTATTAGGTGTTATTGGAGAGATGTTAAAGTAACACTAACTCGCTAAAATGGTAAACCAATATGTTTTAGCTCTTTTATTAGTTGTCTCCTTCACCTAGCTCTCTTGTTACACACAATTTTGTATTCTCAACAAGCTGGTTTTCGACACGTAGGTAATATGTTTATTTGTTGTCAATTTTAGAATATAACACAAAAAATGTATATATGAGAAGGATGGTACCATACAAATACAACAGTGCCTATATAACAGACACGATGCACCTAGTACATTATTCCATAAGAGCAAAGGATTGTGTACCTTATATGAATGAGTGAAGTATTTTTTACCAATCTAGTCATACCATGACTCTTGTTATGACACGAATTGGTGAACATGATGATCATTTGAGGGCACATGGCACAAGTCTGAGAGGGGTAAATCGATATGACTTGAAACACTTCTTTTTGGTCCCAACACAATTTCCATTAACATTAATTCATTACAAACCAAAACACACAGTCTTTTAATGCATTAAATGGCTGGTACTGTACTACTTTCAATGCATTTGCTATTGGGGGTTCATCTACTGCTCTTCTGCAAAAATCTGGATGCATTTATATTTCCATGTATTTAGACAACATGCTTGAGCAATTTTTTAAATTTACACATATTAAATTTTCAACATATGTATTGGAAAGAAAAATTAAAATGAGAAACGTAAAAAAAAAAAAAAAAAAAAAAAAAAAAAAAAAAAAAAAAAAAAAAAAAAAAAAAAAAAAAAAAACACTTTTTTCAAATGCATTTACGAAAGTAGATGCATTTTCACTTATTTTTTATTTTTTATTTGAAATGTGTCTTCTCACCAGATCCATTCTCATATATGTAATTCGATCTCAAGAGTTTAGAAGGCAAAACACCCTGAATTTATTTGCTGTTTTACAAGTCTATGACTCTACACTAGACGTAAATTTATTTGGAGGTTTCTCTGTTTGTCTTATGTTTTTTGGGTATGTCCAAGATCATTAGCTTACAGTTTTGTGTTTGTAAAAGTTTTGATTTTGATATAATATATATTCACTTAAAAAAAAAAAAAAAAAAAAAATTGTTTTACGCTTCTATACGAATTATCTTTCAAAACATGTTTTGTTTTGTTTTTTAACATGTCTGAAAGATAATTCGTATAGAAGCGTAAAACAATTTTTTTTAATTCCTAAAATATTAGAGATAAATGAAATGTTCTTACAAATTTTCCTAATCCAACCAATTGTTTATTCTAAAATGAAATTTGGGGTCTTCAAATTTTTTAGCCTAATGACATTGTTTTATTAATCTTATGACATAACCGGCTATAATCTTGATTTGTTTTTTAAGAAAAGGAACAATTTATATAACCAAAACCAAACTGTACAAATAAACGACACCCTACCTCTTCAATCAAGATGATTGAATAGACTGAAACCCAAGCATAATTAGACATGATTACTGACTAAATCTAGTACTAATTAAGTTCTCCTGAAGTAATTATGAATATACTTTAATAATGAAATTAAAACAAAATGAGATAATGACACTGGTGATTAAGAACTGAGAAAGAAATGATTTAGACTAACTCAACTTTTGCATCCGCACAATATTTATATAATGAGCACCTCCAAGAAAAATAATAATATCTACTAAAAACAAATCTTCAATCAATTTAACATCAATTGTATTATTATCATTTTACGACCTGAAGCTAGAATCTTTCGTCAAGGCCACCAGTCCTTTTTATTTATTTGGCTGCACGTACATAAACTCGATCATGCTCGATTACAGTTTTTAGCATCGAAAAGGGGCATTATTTGCATAGAGCATGATGAGGTCGACGTTTTGAAAGGTGAAACGCGTATTGAAATATTCTATATTTCTTTAATATATGTCGAACAAATGAGAGATAAAAAGTACTAGCTTGTTACAATGAAAATAATGCGTACATTAGCTGTAAATTAGTATGAAAAGAGCTAAGTGATATTCATATGCAGATTCATATTCGTTTTCATTTCATTGTGGGAGGGTCTATTCATCCACATTCGCAATTTGCATTTGATACAAAATCTTTGTATAATCTATATTTGTTAATTAATTATGTACCCTGTTGTAGACTTCCGCTTCTGCCACTGCAATTTTTTTCCTTTTGTGGTTATTCATTTAATATGATCTAATGGCCTCAGCTTTGAGATAAAAAGAAATAATATGATTCTATTATCATATGCATACATAATGCAGAAAACAAATTGAGTTTAACCTTTATGTCTCCTTCACTGAAAGCCCGTCGCATACCATAAGCATTCCCAAAATCTATTTCACTGAAATTCAGATAATTGGGTTTAACTTGAGCCCCTTGAATCCAATCCATTGAGCTTAGACTATCACAGCTCATGCTTTTTGGGATTTGGCACGATGGAGTTACATTATCCTTTGCGACAGGGTTTTCATCTGTTGAAACTGGGAAATTGAAGCTTAGGACCTCAGAAAATGGTGATGATTCACTTCCAGTTGCAGCTTCTTTTGCCAAGATATCTTTGCATTCGTAGAAGACGTCATTCAGAAACTCCTCGTTCTGAAGAGATTCAATATCTGTAACTTTAAGATCTTGAGGGGAAATGGCATCTTCTCCACAAGAAATCATTGACATGCCAGATGTCATGGGATCAAGGCTCACCAATGGTTGTTCAATTATCGGTTCTGGTGCTTTGAAAAGATCGCCTTCACCCCCAAGATCATAATCCGATATAGCGGATGTTTGAATAAGGCTATCCTGAAGATACCAGATGAGAACTGATTAGAAACAAGACAGATTTTCATACAACAATCAAGCAAAGACCAAGAATGAAAGTACATAAACAAATATCTTAGTGATGTCAGCATGATGTGTGAACGAACTTAGCTAGCAAGACAGAGAACACCATCTTAAGGACCCAATGGTTCAGATTTATGTTTTAAACTACAAAACTTGATCCATCAGCAACAATGTAATGACTTTTTTCACTTCCAAAACTCAAATGTATGCAAATGAAGTTCGTTTCAGAATTTCCCCAAATAGTCACCAATATCACTTCAAATTAATGGAGTTGGTGACTTAAGCACAGACAATAGTAGAGAACTAAAGTTTTCCTGTCTGCTACCAAGCTAAACCTTTCGAGCACTCAAGAACATGGGGTTAGCTTGTAACACAATAGCTGGTCTTAAAACAATACAGAAATATGAAGGCAACTTTAAAAGGTCAATAATCTTTTCCCCAACAAGAACTTCCACAAAAACATAACCATTGGTGCAAATTACAATCTGAGTGGTACCTTTTTTTATTGATTTGAGCTTTTGTGAGTGCGGTGGAAAGGTGAATCTTTAATCTTTATTATTTACAAGTTGACATCAAAGTATTAACAAAAGTGTAACAAAGCTCAATATGTTCATTGAATTCTATTCAAGAACAATGAAAAACAAGTATGAAAATGATATTAGTTAACCATTCCCATTACCCTTTCACAATGGGAAAGAACAAATACTCATATAAAAAAGCAACAAACTTTCATAATTTCTGAGCAAGAACAAGAAGACCCAGAAATCAAAAACCATCAAGAACCAATCTTTGGTAACACAAAACATGCATTTCAATCAAGAACATATAAAATCCTAATCCACAATTCAAGATTATATAAAAAGCAATCAAATTTCTCAAATTCTGAGCAAGAACAAGGAGACCCAGAAATCAAAAACCACAAAACATGCATTCCAATCAAGAACTTATTAAACCCTAATCCACAATTCAAGATTATATATAAAAATAAATAAAGGGTCAGCAAGTAAATGGAAAAATTACCAAGCAAGTAGAAATAGACTTATGTGAGTGACAGAAATCATCAAATTGTTGAATATCAGATGACAAATTCTGAAAATAAGGAAACATTAGCCCTGTCTCAGCATACATTACTTTCTTGTTTATCTTCTTAAATAAGTATATGATACTTCTTCAATTAAGGTTTTCTAAGCCAAAACCAGAAACTAGTTTGACAGTACAACAGCACAAAGCACAGGGGTACAAGTTGGCTTACAAGACACAACACAAAACAAAAGAACCTAGAAGGAGGTCCTGTGTGTTTGTTTGATAGTAAATATGTGTTGTTTCTTTAGTACCTGCTTCCTTGATTTATATGGGACTTGTGATTGTGACTAGAAGCAGACACCATCTTGTGGTCCCCACTTACTTTTGTCCAAACTATAATAATATATGTACCTCCCTACAATTATAATTCCACTTAGGCAGGGCGCTTTAGTTATCAAACCTACCAATTTCATGTTAGCATTACATCATCATTTAATACATTTTCAAACTCGTCACTAATGTTTTGAAACTCGGGTTAATCGGTTGAACCAGTTCCGGCCAAAAAAGCGGGTAAAAAACCAGGTTTTAAAAACGGGTTAACCAGTTAGACCCGTTGGGTTTTAAGTGACCCGGGTCAATCCGGTTCTCCAAACCCGGTCGGGTTTGGTTTTTTCATTTTCTTTTTATAAAAAACCGGGTTGACTCGGTTGAAAAAAAATAGCTTTTTTTAATAGAAAATCGGGTTGACCCAGCGGTCGAACTGGTAACCCTATGACCCGGTGACTCGAACGGGTCGATTAAAAATCTTTCAAAACATTGCTCATCACTAAACAAAATGCTATAGTTACCACCAAACCAAAATATAAAATACCCCATTTTATAAAAAACATATCTCACATTATAACTCACACACCCTCACAAACAAAAATAAAATAAGAATAACATCTATTTTGCTTGTTTTTAGATGGTGAAAACCACCAAGCAAGTGCAAAAATTGCCGCGCGGTTAGAGGTGGTGCTATGATCTTTCGCGCGTGATGACACCACCAGCATTGTTTCACCACCTTCCATATTCCATAATAACCAACCGATTATTGATCTGTTATGTTGTAACACTAAACTATTGGGTAATTAAATTAGTGCTATTATTTTCCTAGTATGGTAGTTATAAGTTAACATTGTTTTTGTGCCATCATGTTAACAACATGTCAAATCTATGTAATAATCATTTTCATTTCATTAAATTGTTACACTATAATATAAAATAAGTTGGTAAAATTTCATGTTTTGTGTAGTTGAGACCTAAGACTCTGGAATTGAAATAAATTATTTTGAATTATTGAATCTTTTTAATCTGTTACCTTTTTCCGTCTCAAATTATTAAGCACTTTTATGTTACATACAGTTTAATAAAAGTGAATACCATCTTATTATATATTAATAATATGTCATGTTCATTTTAAAACCAATGTGATTCATTGAAATATGAAAATGGATCATTGTTTTAAAGCAAATCAAAATGAAAAAATGAACTTGTAATTTAGGAAAAGAAGAGTAGGACTGAATTTAAGAAAATAGTCATAATAGTGTTTTTGAAAGAGATTAATTTATTCAGTTTAACTTTTTATGTCAGTAGGCTTAAATCTCGCAAACTAGTTTGTTATTGTTATGTTGAGAAGTAATTGGGACAAAAAGAGTAAGGTTTTAAGAAAATAGTCATAATAGTGTTTTTGAAAGATATTAATTTATTCCGTTTGACTTTTTATGTCGGTAGGCTTAAATCTCGTAAACTAGTCGGTTATTGTCATGTTGAGAAGTGGTTGACTATACGAGTAACGAGTTGATTTGTTCTATTACCATTCACATTAACTCATAACAAATAAGCATATACAGTTGTTGCAAATGGTGAATAGAAATTGGATCATACCTTTTATCATGTGTCATAAAAAGTTAGGTTATTAGTTTATGAAATTTTTTTCTAACAACAAAAACCGATAATCTAATTACGGAATTACCACATACAAACACTTGTAGGTTACTAGATTTCCAATCTCTCGCGTTTGCCATCACTTTCCATTTTAGTTACCATTACATCATGAATGCACAAATTCTACTTTCTTGTGATCTCTTAATCCCGATCTACTAGAACAAGAAATAGTTCCTAAATATAGATAGTTTAGCCATGTGACTAGCAATAAGTTACAAACTTGGCTCACTATGATTTACGAGTAAACATACTTATTTACCCAACACGTGTTATAATATTCTCTCAAATGATATGATCCGTGTAACTTTA